>JANHFL010007544.1:509607-524258 GCA_032468155.1 Oxyrhabdium leporinum
ACCCCCCAAAAAAAACCTCTTGTGTGAACAATTGCAGATGCAAAGGCACAGAACCACAGAAACTAGCAAGCAGGCAAGAAGAGGCTGTAATGAGTGATGAGCACATTTCCTGCATGTAAATAGCAGCTGTTTTTCTTTTGAAAAGATTAAGTATATTAATTTAAAAAAAAAAAAGCCACACACGCATGACATGTCTGCAAGCAGTGTTGGCTTTGTAAGCTGATGAAAAGCCACATACATAAACTAATTTTGCATGCTCTCATCAAGAACCATTTAAACAGCAATATTTTACATTTGCACATCTAATCGTGAAAGGATGAAGCTGGCAGTTTTATTGTAGTCATGTGTTTAAAGCAACTTAAAACCCCACAATTATTTCCAGGCTCTATGAAGAAGTGTTGGACTTTTGACTCTTGGGATTCACAGGAAATTATTTAAAGAGACAGAAATGTATCAGGAGACTTTAGTTTCTGCTTTGGAAATCAATCTTCTTCTGGTCTTACTGTTTCAAACTATAACAGAAGGTACCAAAGCTTTTTACTTTAGAAGCCTATGACATCTACAAATGCAGACATTTACCTTGGCTGGGAAAAGTGGGGTGGAGCATTCAGGCTCCAAATTTGATGGTGCTCACCATCTTCGTGTTTTGAACAAGAGCTTGCGACCTCAGGTTCCTGTGTAGTTTTGACCCCTGTCTCCCTGCTGAAGATGACACGACAGTGACATTTGGAGGACATTCACCTTTGCTCTCCTGCCCATTCTTTTGTTTCCTCCCTGAAGTCACCTAATAGGGTGAGCATGACGGCAGCCACTGTACTTATCAACCTCTATTGTATGTCAGCTGCTGGCTGAATTTGACAAAACCAATCTCTCGTGTTTGCTGATATTCTTCATTTGGCTGAACAAAGCTGCCAAAGGTTCATCATGTTGGTAAAAGATTTTAAGAACATTGTAAGGAAAGTGACAAAAGATTAGCTAGGAACAGCTTGGTGGAATGGCATTTAGGGCTGATGGTGTCAATTCTTTATAATTTTTTACACGTATTGCATCTAGTCTGACAGCAAAACATTTAGTTGAGGTTTACGATTTCTGCAACGTGGCTCCAAAAGGTGCCCCATTCCTTTCATTTTTTTTTATACCACTGAACTACTGCTGATCCTGGTGATTGGGAGTCACTTGCCTGACTCTTTAGTATTCTTTAACAAGTGATTCCATCCTATGCACAACTTATATTCTTGCCAAGGATGGCATGACAACATCCCATGAAACAGCTGGAACCTTGATTTCCCTATTCCACCCTGGGTGAATTCCATGCTCTCATGTATTCATCTTCCAAATGTATGACAGAGGATATACTTATATGCCTGGGTATTTTGTAGGCTATTTGCATTTGTGTAAAACTGAAATTCAAGAACACTTTTAGAGGAGTTTCAAAGCACATAGTTTTTGGCAGCAGCTCTTGGACTACTTAGCTTGCTTAGGACAAGCTACCCTATATTCTTTTTTGTATGTTGTGACATCTTCTTTATATATTTTGTGTGTGCTTCAGAAAAAAGTTACCATTTCAGTGATAATCACACATTACATTTTCACGTACATTGTTAATAGGAGACTAATGCATAGCTAATAATAGTTATTGTCAAAGTACATTGGAATTCATGAGAAGTAGCAGAGCTGTAATGGACTCTGAAGAACATCAGCAATTGCTACTAATTTTTTAAAAAAGGACCATTTTAATGCCTACTTTTATAGTTTTAAAGGAAAAAAAGTTAAATAACAGTTATACTTGCAGCTATAACCATCAGCATTAGAGATATATGGCTCCTCACCTGTGAAACATGAACTGTGACTTGATGGTTCTGGAAATTTTATTAGAGGTCTGTGATTTTGAAAAGACGGAAAGACTTTGGGGTTTTTTGCCCCTTCCATTATCTTTTGAGATTAATATAGGTGATTGATGTTGGAACTGAGTCCCATCCCAGTTAAACAAAGTTCCTTCTAAAGCAATAAGTATTCACTCAAACCTAGTTCCAAACTACCAATAATGCCTTATCCTACACACTATGACGTAGATTATGCACTAAGAGCACCAAATGCAAGGCCTTCCAGAGAGATGCCTCTGACCTTTAAGAGGCCCTTAGGCTGTTGACGATGTGATAATATTGTATAAAATATCTGGGGATTTAAATTTTCTAGATAAAAATAAAAACTTTCCTCAGCCCATGCAAGGCATGAATATCTTAAAAACAGATGGTTTGAAAAGACAGGAACAACAATGTAATTAGTGATCCTGTTTTTCAAGGACATGGATTCATCTTAAACTTAGATTTCAAGAAATGCTACCTAACCAACACATCAACCACTATTACTAGAAGGTGAAATCAAGACTTAATTCCTAAAGTTTAGGAATAGCTAATCTATTGCCTAAATGTCTAAAATGTTTATTGGTAAGTGTGATATGTTTTTACAGATCTGGTAATGAAATAATAAAAGAAAACCTCTTTGGTTTAGTTTCTTATTATAGCCCGTAATAGCCACGATACATGTTCTGTAATTGTTCAGATTCTTTAATAATATCTTTAGTCAGAGTTGCTCTTCATTTAACCTGTTGTTGTTTTTTAGTTACACCACAAGCAAACATTCAAATATTTCTAAGAAGGTGTGTTTAGTCAACCTTTTCTCTGCAAGAGAAATATCCGGTCAATTTAAATATGATGCAAGAGTTTCATTAATAGGAAAAGCTAGTGGGTTTTTTTTTACTTATTTTTAAAAAGCCACAGCTATTTATAAGCCCAGCATGATTCAAAACTTCAGTATCAATAAAAAGCTTGACTCTTTCTTGGGCACCCTGTCCTTGAATTAAATATTCTACACCCCAACAAGCTGCTTCTTATTTGGGTAGGTTTTCCACAGACACTTACAGATTAACAGAATTGGAAGGGACCTTGTAGATCATCTAATCCAACCCCTCCTCCCACCCAAGCAGACCCTACGTCATTTTTGACAGATGGCAGTCCACTTGTGGCTGTTTCCTACAAAACATGCAATTCCCAGAATGACAGTCACTCCCTCCCTCCCTCACACTCACATTTCCCACCCAACAGTATATGAAAAGCTTTTTTTGAAAATGTATCCTGGATTCTTGGGATCAATATAGTTCTCTCACTACTCAACTTGACTGGTTTGTTAGCATGGACCTCATCATAGCTGGCAGCCAGTCATCAGTGGTGGATTCCTATGCCTTCTTTCTTCCTCCCTCATCCTTACTAATCAAGCAACTAAATTCTTGGGAGTGGAGAAAAACCACTCATTTCCTTCCATCTGGAGCCTGGCATGGGTTAAGAAGGTGAACTGGGCTTTCACTATGTCCCAAAACTAATTTACATGTTGTTGATTTCTCAGGGATCTGCAAGAAAATTATTTGGAGGGAGTGGGAAGACTTTTTGCTTTCCCATCCCTTGCCAAATTGCATGCTTAAAGTTGGAAAAATGTCATGGGAAGAAAGGATTATTATGTCCCCTCCTGATCATGTATTATAAACGCCACAAACAGGAATATAGTCCAGTTTGTGGATTAATTGGCTGAAGAGTTAATAGTCAAGTGATTATTGGCATCATTTCCTGGCATCACTAATGGAGCAGTAAGAGAAAAAAGAACCAATAGGATGTTGGTTATCAGTATCTTTCATTAACTTCTCCCCTGAATGTGTGTCTAGATCTGTAGAGAAAAAGGAAACAGTAACTGGTAGACCTGGATAGATCTCTGTAGATTCTGGACATCACCATGCAATAGATTCATTTTTATTTTGGTTGAGCCAGTGTCTTTCTGTGGGTTTCATCATTGTCTCTCCTTAGAGAGGAACCCTAAGAAGCCAGACAAACTCTGCAAGCTGCTCTTACAATACAATCAGCTAATAAATAAATAAATAAATACATTTCACAACTGGAGAGCAGCACTGATGGAAGCCCATTGTAACTCAACTTCACAGCAAAAAAAAAAGGGGGAGGGGGAGAAAGAAAGCCAGGCAGAGTACATTTTTTTCCATTCATCCTTCTTACATGATACTTAAAGTTGCAGGATCTAAAGCAGATCATGCATAGAGGTTCACATGTGCATACTATCCTCGAGTGCAAACCACAATACAATCACTGGTCAACCAAAGTTTCTGTGCAGACGGATAACTTTCTTGGAGTTTACAGAACAGGAATTCCTTCTCTTAAATCAGAAGAGGTGAAGAATTCAGCACAACAACACTGAACATGAAATCCATGTAGAAGAGATGGGAAACTACTTCCATAAACTTGACTCATTCATAGAAGAGCATCAGGCATTTTTAAAAATTACAGATAAGCCACTCATGGCCAGTGAGTGGCATGTGGCTCTCCGTTGCAAAAGGGGCAGTTGGGGAAAAATAGGAAGTTCTTGCTGCCTATTTCATTGATCAACTGCACAATGTTGAGCTGGCTGGCACAGGAAGGACTGACAGTGGATTCCTTACTGTCATCTCATAGGACAAACGTCAAATAATCGAGAGTAAGAGCCTTTTCTTCTGCATTTTTAAAACTTAAGATTACTTTCAAGGCTGAAACACTTTACATTTGAAATCAAATGTTTTACATCTCAAAATTCTTAATGTATAGGTAATGAAGGCTTGTTAGAAAATCAGAGTTTTGAAGGTTCTCTTTTGCCTTGAGGTCTTTCCATTAACCAATTTGTACTTCTCACTACTTTCTCCGGTGATCCACTGTTTTACTCCACTTTGTATTCAATCTGTTCCCTTTTTGAAAGTGATTTGGAAGGATTCATGAGCTGGCACAAATCAAGCAGAAACGTCCAGATCTCTCAATATCCAAAAGAAGAATTCAGTCTCTTCCCATCAGGAAGGGGAGGGGAGAAAGAGAGCAAGAGGAGGGGAGGGCAGGAGAGGAAAGGAAAGGAAAGGAAAGGAAAGGAAAGGAAAGGAAAGGAAAGGAAAGGAAAGGAAAGGAAAATTAAATGTGTGTGTGTGTGTGTGTGTGTGTGTGTGTGTTGTTTGGTTTTTTAAAAGTAGAGAAAGATATGAGGAAGATATAACATTATACATATAAACAGAGAGAAGAGCTGTCTTCCAACCATGTCCTTTTTCAGTTATTTTTTAAAGGAAAGTGGACAGAAGTCTTTGTCATTGAAAACTGATGGAAAAAATGATTCTGTAAATGCTGAGTAAAAGTTAGTTAAAAAGTTAATAAAAATTGAGTAATGTTTTTTAAATTAAAGACTTGCAAGAATAGAAACTAGTTTGAAAATGCATTGTAAACCTATTTTAATAGTGCTTCTCCGTTTATGAGTTCCAGGGATATTTTTTGTTTTCCTAAACTTGTGATTATCATGGGCTGCACTAAAATCTGGTTCCAATCCTAACGATCAGCTAACTAAAACGCCTGATGTTATGTGTCCTTTTTATTAGTAGACTAAGAATAATATGGGAAAGCATATTCCCAAGCTTTCAGTTCCTCGAGATTTCCTCTGGGGTTGTGAAAGATTGTTTTAACTCTTCCCCAGCTTCTGAAAACTCATATGATTCAGCTCCATGAAAGCATTTTCATTATTGCACTATGAAGCTTCCCCTAATCCAATCTCAAGCAGTAGTTTCACACGATGAATTTGGTTTCTCCTAGTTGGGTCCCAGAATGATTCATTCCCTGCAGATTCCTCACGTTTCACACTCTGGAGTCTTGGCTTACTCCATCTGCTCGCTCCTTTGTCCTTCTTTGAAGGAATGTGTAGTTCTCCCATCCTGATAGAAATATGGCTGAACCTGGACTCCTCTCTTCACAAGCTTCTGCAAGTTGCAAAGGGTGAGGAGTTCTTTGTCCATTCAACTTTCAACCATTCCAGGGCACCCAGGAATTTCTGTGGAAAGAAGGAACCAGTTTTAGTTAGCTGCTGATAGATTAACTCTAGAAAAGTTATATTGCAATTGTTAATTATTTATTAGATTTATATACCTTTCTTTTACACCACTCCACTCTCCCATTTCCCTCCCCTGCCCCCCCAAAATCCTGTGACATTAGGTTGAGTTGATAGAGAGTGACTGACTCAAAGCCACTTAATCAAACTTCTGCAATTGAGGCGAGACCAGAATCTGGGTTTTTCTTCCCTTGCTTTTTCTTCTCTTACTCAACACCTCAACAACCGCACAAAACTTGGCTTTTGAAAATCTTTCTTAAAATTGTTTATCATTCTTCAACGTTATAGCATCTCAAACTGCTTTTAATATTGAATGCTGCCACAACATCATGCAACTGGGTTAAAACGTGTCTCTGCATTCACACCTAACTACCAGCAGAAACTTCAGTGCTTCAGCCCTGCTAGTTTAGGTGCTTTATTGCAGAGAAGAAAGAAGTCACTTATAAGAAGATGATCTGCCTGATGCAGGAAATAAAATCACACACTATATCAGTCTGTCAACCCTAAGTTTTAAATCTCATATCTGCCCTTTCAGGACAATAATCTTTGACTCTTTTTTTCCCCCAGCTCGGAGATTGTAATCTATCTGTTCTATAAATACACAAAGGTTTTGTTTCACTGAGCAGCATTGATTCCTGCCTCACCAGCTGTAGTCCTTACACTATTCATCATTTATTCTTTTGTTACCGTGCTATCATATTTCTTTCTAATCAAAGTCACGGCCCTTGTTCATCTCATGATCATATTCAATGACACCCCAGCCCCCAAATTATCAAAACCTTTTAAAGCAAAATTGCAAAGAACTAGGACACGCACTGGATAATGGCGAGAGAAAATAACAAAAGCATTAAATGTAACAAATAATAAACACAGCTCCATGGAAAAAAGTCAAAAGCAATACATATTGGAGCAAAATGCTCTAGCTTTTTCCACTATACTGATGGGATCTAAGTCAGAGGTGATACACGCTGTTGACCTCTCCTCTATAAACTTGGAATTGTGCAAGAGAGAACACTGAAAATGTTGATCTAGAATGCAAAAGCAAGGGAGAAGGGGGAAAAAAACCCAAACACATGGGGGAATTCATACAAACTTCCAAACCCTCTCTATTCTTCTTCTATTCCAGGTCCCTTGTTTTGTCAATGCCCGAATATGTAAAACTGTTTCATATCTTCTAGAAAAAAAATGTATTGATAGTTATGTGAAGAACCTTGGTGGTGCAATGGTTAGAATATTGCAGGCAAGCTTTGTCCAATTCTGACCAGTTCAAGGTTGACCTAGACTTCTATTCTTCTGAGTTGGTTAAATGAGAACGCAGATTGTAGGAGGCAATATGCTGACTCTGTAAACCACTCAGAGAGGGCTGTAAAGTACTACAGAATGGTATATGAGGCTAAATGCTTTACAAATAAATATGCATATTTATTGCATTTATTAAAGCTCCCTCCAACAGCTACTTGTCTGCTCACTTTGTACTGCTGGCCTCATTTACACTAATTGACTCTAATTCTAATTTCATTTGGACTAAGAAGGTTGGAGTAATCTAAGAATTTCTTTTTAACTACTTTTATCTCAGCCTAATTATAGAGTATAGTAGAACTCTGCCAATTGGGGGTCCTATATGTCAGGGTAAACATGACCATTTACAGTTCCAAGGGAATGGGAAACGCTGTTGTTTTATAAATCAGGAAACAATCTGCATGTTGGATTTGGAGAAGGAATTTCCTTTCCCCAACTCTCTCACACTAATAAATCTTAAAGCTTATCTCAAATGTTTAATAAATATAAGGCAGGAGAAAAGAACAGCTACCGTATTTCTCGTTAATGAATTTTTATCAAAAGAGAAAGGAATCATGTGCGACTAAGGATTAAAGTATTAATTGTTACATTTACTGATGGTTAACGTTAATTTTACAAGGGCTTATGTCATGATAGAACTGCTGAGCTACAATCTCCAATAGGTACAAATAAGGCTTGCGATGGGAAGATGTTGGGAGTTCTAGTTCAAGCAATCTTGATCTGCTCTATTTGTTTGGTTTGCTCTAACAATCATGACTATCCTTCTGGAATTTGTCTCTCAAAGAATAGGAATTCTTCAAACTCTGGTAAAATTACAAAGACATGTAAACAGTCAGAGAACGTTAATCCACCTCAGTATTCCTCAAATAGTGTTGTGCTCGTGAAGCCAAATCAGACAGATTGTGGTGAAACCAAACCCAGAACTGAAGAAGCTTCTTGGATGAGAAGCAAAATGTCTTCAAGGAAAAACAAGGAAGCCCAGTTGCCTTTTGAAAAAGCACCTTTGGGATCCATAACTGCTTGTGGCAAAAGATAGCAACTCTATATCAGCCTTGGAAGCCATGAAACCAAGGCCTCTGCAGGCTGCCACATATTTACACATGAGAAATAGAAAGGGAGTACTTTCTCATGGCAGTTAGAGGGATTGTAGTTAAAACAATATTCTTTCTAGGAATGTCAAGGCCATTCTGTGCAGCACCTGGGAGACGAGTGCCAAGATGGAAGAAGGAATGTTGGGTATAACCTAGGATTGGGCAACGTGATTTATGATGGTCAAAAAAAGGTGGTTCTGAAATTCTCTTTTGGGTGTGGAAAAACCTGGGCCTTCAGATTCAGGTTTTTCCCAGATGTGCCAACATGGTTTTTAAAATAAACTCTTACTTAGATTAATTCTTATCTGAGTGCTGAGTGATTTATTGGAACTTTGATGGAACGCTGACACAGGGTGCACACCTTCCCTGCTGCCACTGTGGCGCTGGCCAGGAGGGACGCGTGAGCCAAATGTTTGGAGCCATGCTCGGTGGAGTTTCCAAGCAGGCTCGGTGGAGCCGCTTAGTGGGGAGACCCCAGCCCATTTGGTTCACTTCAGTGCAGGGTGGGAATGCAGAAGGCAGAGGAAATCCATGCTTCTCGGCATTCATCCCTCAAAGACTCATTTCGGGTGACTTTTTCTGCTTTTGAAACATTGCTTTTAGCAACAATAAAAAAGAAAAACTTTTGTAATATTATTTATCTTTCCCTCCCTCCCTCTCCCTGTCTGCCTCTCTCTGTTTCGCGCTCTCTCTCCCCCCCTGGGGGGGAGGAAGGAACCACTGAACTGCTGCAGGGTGGTGGGACTCTGATGTCCATAGGCTGATGAGCCAAGGAGCAGCGCACTGAAGTTCCGTTGGCCGGCGGGGAGGCGGGGCATATCAAAACAGGCAGTTCTGCAGGAAAAGAAACTGCTTTTTTTTGTTGAGCCCAGCTGACACAGGGTCGCATTGTGGCTCAGCATCATAATGGGCTTCAGGAGGAGGACAGGACCCTGTCTCCCTCATTGTGAAGCGCACAAGTGAAAAAGTTCACGCAATCAATTCCAATTTCGCGAGATCTTTTTCTTTCACAAGAAGTTGGAATTTATTGAGTGAAATGCAATGGAAAAACACGATTGGAGCTGGGCTGGGGTGAATGTGCACAGGTCCACAGAGTGGGCTCTGCATGCCAGTCTGGCACATGTGCCATAGGTTTGCCATTATGGTTCTTTTTGATTCTCTTTTCTGATTCAAAAGCACTATATCAAACAGGCATTTTCCCCAGCGAAGCTACACTGTATAAAAGAACTAGCTGCATATGGTGGTGCAAGGCCTCCAAATTTACTGGGATGTAAAAAATTTCTGCTATATGAATTCATAAGGAGGTGAGTAGGAAATAGAGCCATAACATTCACACCCATGTCTTCCAAAGAGTCAACTTTTCTCACCTTTCAGCTCAACTATATCAAATTAGCATCAAAATATATTATTGGTAAATAGTTTCCATTCAGCTGTTTAACTAATAAGTAACACAACTACATCTCCATAGACTTTGGAGGCATTGAACATTTCTGTCAATTGCATGCTGGTTGGTACATGTTCTATTGCATACGTAAGTATAAAAACTGATTTGCATAGCAAAGAACATCAACTTAAATTATATCTTCTGAGCCTGGGATATGCTTTGACAGAAGCAAAGAATAATGGTCTACTTTTCAAACGATTGATAGTAACTGGTAGTTTACACCTTGAAGGACTATGCTAGGATACAGATATATAAAACAATAACTTACACCCTCTTCCCCATCTGTGACAGAACCCAAGATATATTTTCTGGAATATGCTAATGATAAATCACTCTCCATTAATCAGTTACTAGGAGCAGATGTTCATCATATGTTGGGAAAGAAGACCTATGGGAATAAGATGAAAGAGAAACAAATCCTGAATTTTGCTATCCTAGTTCTTATAACTGAAAACAGTGAGTGTGAAAGTTCTGACATGAACATTTGAAAATTTATATGCAGAGTACGAAGTGGGAAAACAAGAGCTGAAACAATTATTCATGCAGGCCTTGCTCAGCAATGCAGATAAGTGCCATTATGCCAACCTATCCTGGCTATGATACATGGTTTGCTACAATTTCTTTACTATTTTTCACTCTTACAAAAAAGAACAAATTTTGCTATCTCACACAAAAGAAATGCCTGTTAACATTGACTGGCATTTCATTAATTCATCTTCCCCACATCCATAGGTTTTCCCCTCCCCTCCATTAATATGCATATTGCCTTTGAGGAAACCATCATCCTCTATCAGGAAATTGTATATGTCACCATTAGATATATGATTAGTCAGATGCAGTCAGCATAGAACAGTTTTTTGATATCTGTAGACAAGCATTTATTTGCAAAATAAAGGAAAGCACAAGGCAAGGTGGCTAAGAAATATTGCAAGTTTCAGTCCCAGCATATTCTAAGTGTGCATTGGAGAAGTGTGTCCAGGACATGGGACAGCCCTCCCTCCACCTAATTAAATATAGCCTGTTGCAAGTCGGCCAATCCATACTAATTTTCATACCAATTTTCATTTCAGTTTCAAATAAGCAAGAAGTCAGAGCACTTACTGACTTCCTCAATATGGCAGAGCCTTGGACAAAAATCCTTACCTATATTGTGTTCTCTATTCCAGTATCAGACCTTAATTTATGACTGGCTTCTTCCCATTTAGTTTTCTCATTTCAGTACCCTAAGGATCCAAAGACAACTTTGTACATGTAAGGTACAGAAGACTTTAGGGACATGAAATCAATGTGCTGGATCAGGCCCAAGTAAAACAGTGAAGCACAACAACATCCTGCCCTGCTCCTAGCAACTGATTTGTGAGAAATACTACCATAGTTATATCTATCATGCTCAGTGCTCACCATCACTAGCCTTATTTTCATAAGTTTTAAAATTAGTACCCATTGCCAACATCTTGAAGTAGCATATGGCACAATTTAAGTATGTAGAACTGCATGTTTTGTTATTTCAACTACTTGTAAAGAATCTATTTTTCTGGTAATTTCTATGCACATATGTACCGTATTTTTTGCACTATAAGACACACCTGACCATAAGATGCACTTAGGTTTAGAGGAGGAAAACAGGAAAGAAAATATCAGGCAGAGCCTGAGAGGACCACAGATAGATGTCCTCTCGTGTGCCAGCTCTGCCTATTGACTCCTGCATTGCGGAAAAGAGACAGAAGAGGCGAGCAACGACAAAGATAAAAGAGGCAGGGTTCATCATTGTAAAAGGACCCTGCCATCGCAGCCCAGCTGCTATTCACCAAAGGACTGGCACTGACACACAGACATTTCCACCCACCTTTTTTTGGGGGAAAAGTGCATCTTATGGAGAGAAAAATAACATTATGGTAAGTTTCCATAATTATATTAACATGCTTCCTCACACACACACACCCAAAAAAAAAGTACGAGGCCCAACATTTTGTGGTATTTCCTCATGGGAGAACTGTTTCAGCTTTCTGAACTATTTCGACTTCCTTGTCTGATCACTTAAATTAATCATGGGAATATAAGAAACACTTCATAGCTGGTTTTGTATATATCTCATACAAGGAGAACCTCTGTGGTGTTGGCTATACACCCATCATTGAATCTATCTTTCAACCAATTCCCTCCTGTCACAACAAATAGGCTCCTCACAACCTCACTTCCATTCAGCAGCTGTGGAGAAGTATCCAGAAAAGTTCACAATAAAACCTTTAGTTTCTCTCAGCTTGGCAAGTACTTTGATTTTCTTTTCTGATTCAAACATAAGGCAGGTATTTTTTCCAGCAAAGCTACACTGTGCAAAGAACCAGCTGCATATGTTGGTGCAAGGCCTCCAAAGCAACTCCATTTTGCTGGGATATCAAAATTTCTGCTGTATAACTCCTTCCAGAAAGTTTGTACATGTAAGGTAGGAGGTGGGTAGGAAATAGAGCCATATCATTTGCACCTATGTCTTTCAAAGAGTCAACTTGTCTCACCCTTCAGCTCAAATATACAACTGCCATGTCAAGGAAATCTCACTGAATACAACCAGATAAATATCTAAAATGTTGTAACAGATGGCAGCCACCAGAAAAAAAATCACAAATATGTCAAGGATGGAAGCAAGATCAACAACTCACTGAAAACAGTCTTTCTGTCTACCCAAACCTACTGAGTGTTACCATTGGCTCTAAGACAAGAAAAGGTCAGCTATCTTGCATGTGTCAAATTTCTCTCTAAAGTCAATTTATTCAAATTTTCTGACTTTAACATTAAAACGTGAAATTCACCCATTACTAGAGCGTTTCTTCATTGTTTTCTAGCTGACCTTTTATTATTCATAACTTCCTAAGCCTTTTATTAAACCCATAAATCCTCTGCAGTTCTTTCTATAGCTCTTGAAATAACTGGGAAATAAAGACCAACAAGTACATATTATCCTCAGTAGCAGCACATGGAAATATGTATGTATGTGTATGTGTGTCTGCATACATAATATACACCAGCTACATTTACAAAACTGTCTTATGAATTATTTTCCTATGAAGAGACAACAGATCATTTTGCTATGGGTAATCCAGATTCCTGTGTCCATTCCTCCTTGGACATCACAAAATGCTATAACTTCACAGAACTGAACTTTGTGAGAAAGAACTAATCATAGTGGTTGACAAATTTTTCTATTACATTCCATACTTATGAATCAGGATTATGAAATAAGACATATGAACTGAAAGAAAAGCTCTCAAATTCAAATAGTAGAAATCCATTGGAGACTTGGAACATTAGTCTATACTGTAGCCGTAGGTCATGTGTTCAATGAAATAACAAAGCAAAATTTATTCTTCGTTCATGTGAGGGTGATAATAAATAAATACTCCCAAAGGCTTTCTGGAATGGATGTCAGCAGAACTTTATAATGTACTTTCAAGGTGATTTATTTACTTGCTTTGGCTTCAAAGCCACTGTTTTATTTATTTATTTTAAATCAGTGCAACCTCACAAACGTTCAATAAAGCTGCTACTTACAATACAACATGTGAACACACTTCGTTTTCAGTACCGAGCTTAGTACGCACCATGAATATTCAAAACCAAACATATTTTTATAGGAGTATAAGAGTCTAATAAAATTGACCTCCCTGCAGAATTAATGTTCTCTTACAGGAGGCCAATTGGTTTTCAGAGACTAGAAATTGCACGGACACATTTCAGTTATTTACAAAATGTGATTATAGCCCCACATAGCATATTTAATTCTAGCAATTGCTGGCTACCAGATATTGCAGATAGTCTTTGATTTATGAAATGATTGAGCCCAGAATTATGATCATAAGTTCTACCCGCATTATCATCTTGCTTAACAACCACTATCCCAGCTCTCCTTATTATTGTAGTTAATTGATTATGCAAGTCATTAAGCAGAGCGGGGGGGGTGGTCTTTAGGGGATAAGGAAAGCCTTGGGAGGCCTGGGGCAGACTCAGACTATTAGCAACTCCCCAACTCCCAGGGCCTTCCTCATCCCAAGGCACCACTTGCACAGCTTCCAGTCCTGTGCCCCACATTCTTAAGCCTCCTTTGCCTTTCATGCCTTGTTCCACTTAACTTTTCAAAAATTGCCCTTCTCAAGGAGAAGCAGCTGATGTGTCATGCAGCCTCTCTACATAGAAGCTTTGTGGTGCCATCTTGGAAATGTTCATGATCTTGCGATCCAAAACGTATGGCCGTTCCCAAAATAATCCCTGCTTCTAGAATGACACAAAGCAGCTTCTGTATAGGAGGGCTGCTTCTTGGGAAAGATGATCTTTGGAAAGCATAAATGGGGTGTGGGAACCAAGGGAATGGGATCGAGTGGGATAGGAAGCAGGCCAAAGGCCTGTGGGAACCCCTGTTGGATGAGAAATAGATCCAAGGAACCTAGGGGGGATGGATGGAAGACAAAGAAGATGGGTGGTGGCAGCTGCAGTGTTCCTGTGGCTGTTTGTGAGTGTGTATGAACTGCTAAGCTCCCAAAATTTGTTTATATGATTGTGGGGACACTGCAGAGCCCAACACTTTGGGTACAAGTCATATGTCCTTTCAGCATTGTCATAATTTTGAAAGTTTGCTGAATGGTCATAAGTCTGTATATACTCAGAAAAAAATACTTGCACACTAAAATACTAACTGTGCCTCTCCTCCTTCTGTCTGGAAACACTTTTCCAAAACTTTAATATGCAGGCCTTAATAAGCCTCCTTTATCAGGACCGCATCGTGTCCACTCCCCCCCGACATCCCGTGCGGTCACACAGGGAGGGCCTGCTGGGGGTACCATCGGCGGCGAAATGCCGACTGGTGACCCCCAGAAGTA
>JANHFL010007544.1:526333-539443 GCA_032468155.1 Oxyrhabdium leporinum
AATATATATATATTTGGATAGTTAATTCATTTGCAGTGTAGTGTTAGGCATGTTAATCAGAAGCAAAACTCTATATAACACTATATATATATATATAGTGTTTTGGGTTCAACTGTGGAGTCCTTGGTGCTCTCTGAGCTTGGATGTTGGCTTGCAGATATTGCATTACCTGACTGGGCAACATTACCAATTCTAGTGAGTGTGGGATTTGCTCCCTGTTTAAATACTTTAGCTTGCTCTGTCAGTGTTGGTGGGAAGTATTTTTTTCCTTGGTAGGTCTTTGAATGGGACATTTTCTGTGTGATTGTTGGTCTGGTGTTAATCCCTCCTTATCCTGCCTTTCTGTCCTAGATAGTGGCTATAAGAGCCCTTACACTGAATGCTGTAAATTATTTCTGTTTAGTTTTTTTTTCCTTTTGGGCTTCTGGGTCTTTAGGTTTACTTAAGATGTTTTGGAGAGCTTTATTTAGTTTGTGTGCTACAGCGATACCATGTAGTTGTAATAATCTGTTGGTTGTTTCTGAGATGTTTTGATATAGCTTGTGTTGGTTGTACTTGTTTAGTACAAACTCATTCCAGCAACCCAGAACAAAGAAAATGGAAACAGACTTCAACATACAACAACTTCCAACAAAATGGATACCTACACAACTTTATCAGAAAATGCCTGACCACTCAATCCATTACAACACAATCTATAAAACACATCACTAAGAGAGACAATTAAAAAAGCTAAAAATGAAAGAAAAAGACCATGTGCTCTGGCAACTGTCTGGCAACCAATACCCAGATAAGGACAAATTAACACCAGACAAACAATCAAGCAGAAAACAATCCCCTAGTCAAAGAACTACCAAGGAATAAAACCCCACCAACTGGCAGGACAAGCTACCATATACAAAGAGCAAACCCTACACTCACTAGTACTGATGATGTGAACATCTGCAAGCAAAAAACCAAGCTTAGAGAGCACCAAATAGTCCACAGCGTATTAAACCTGTTCCTGCCCTCAGCAGTCATATGTACTGTCTTTAAAAAATCTTTAAAGCTATTTGGAGCATATTACTCATGCCCATCTCCTGAACTCACTATTGTAGCTGGAGCTTTCACAGCTTGAATGGCTACCTTTGAAATCTGAAGGATTTATCAGACTCATGTAAAGAAAGCATTTTAGCCCTAAATCTGAACGTTGCTCCAAAAACCCAGTGTGATGCTAATAGACTAGACATCTGGATAAATGACTCTTTCAGTGGATTACAGTGAATTGGAAATAAAAGAGGGCATTTAGAGCAGCCACCATGAGAAAGTGTTGGCAAAACAGCTGGCTCAATTCAAATTGGATCTGACTGAGAAGAAGGCTCAGCAGAAGCATCTCACTGAGGACTACGAGCATAGGCTTTCCAAGCAGAGGAAAGACCTGTGGGAGTCCAAGGCCAGGTGCCGGTGCCTGGAGGCTCACTGGCTGAGATGGTCAGCCAGTTCCAGGTCATGATGCAGTCCCACTGGAACAAGGCCCTCCGGCTCTTTGCCACCAGTGGCACTTCCCTCCAGCCTTTGCCCAAAGCCCCGCACCAGGAGGCTGAAGCAGACCCGAAGTTGGAATTCCTGCCCCCCTCCGACCCACACAAAAAGACCCTGAGGGAGGAGACTCTCTGCAGCAACACAAACGTTCATTGCACTATCCTGCCAAGGGGCCGTAGTTTAAGGACCCCTGATTTAGTGCAATATAAAAAATGCATATAATTTTTCTGCAGACCACCAACATTTTCTCACGGACCACCAGTTGATGACCACTGATTTGGAGGGTGACTTAGGAAAACAACATTAAACAAACGAAGCAACAATTCCATTATTCTATACAATGCAAATAAACACGTTTGTCCTCTGCTCATCTAGCTGGCTTGCTCTTTGGAGCCAATGATTTTGTAAAGTTTAGTTTTGTAATTTACAGATCTACTTTCCTCTAACATCAAAGGAGATAATTAAACTAAATTTATTGGAGCTGAATAATTATTTTGCTACAAAGAACATTGTTTTCTCTACAGTATTCTAATGTGCTATTTATTCTGCTTCCTTATTATTTCTTCCTAGTGGTTAAGGTTATTCTCTCTAGAATCAAGATTGCAGGAAAACTAGGCAAGCTTTAAAATGTCTGATAGCACTGCCCTTAAACAATTACTACTTTATATAAATGTTTGATCCTTTGAGTCAGTCTATCCCCATGCAGGACCCCAGTATGAACAAACAAAACCTCAGAAATTAGAGGTATTCTTCTATCTACAAAAAGTATCACTATAGAGGACATTTTCAGGAACTTTTCCCATCTCCGTTTTTCTTACATTACTGATGACACCCACATTCAAGATTACTGTTGTTTAATCTACAACACATGGGATCTCTCAAATCAGAATAATGTCCAGCTTGAGAAGGTTATGATCAACCATTTGCAGATCTGATAAAGCTTGAATAGTATGTTTGCAACAAGATGCATTGAAGAGTAAGTACTGACGAACCCATGACCCATTGGGTCATTATTTCAGAGATGTTTTCATACCAGGAAACCCTCAATACCTTCTACCATGGCAGAGCCTCTAATGTACATTAACGTTTCTTTAAAATTCAGGGAGATATTCGGAAATGTACCTGCCTTGAAAATGGCCCCTATTGAACTGCATAGCACAAACATCAGCAGTTCACCATAGGAAATGTTTTGTGATATTTTGTATTATGTCATAAAATGATTTATGATGATTTTATGTTATGTTTTATAACATTTGCCAAATTTCAATTCCATGGAAGTCATGGGACCTGGATTTTGGATGTATTCTGTAAGCTAGCTCATCTAAGATACATAAGGTTTTGCCTTATGATGTACCATTTCTCCAAGTTAAAAGTTAGAACCATAAGAGTTTTAGTAATATATAGATGCATGAGTATGTAATGTACACATGTAAATTTCTTTTCACAATTTGTTCAGCAGCTATCAAGAGGGATGTCTATATCTCATACAAGGCCACTTTAAGGACAGTTAGGAAATGGAAACTGCAATTAATCAAAACTGCATTTTCACAATAGGATCAAAAGAACAAACTTCCTATGAGCACACTGGAAATGGAATTTCAAAGACTGTGGAGAGAACAAAAGGAGATTTCCTATTCAGAATTTATACTTCCGAAAGAATTGGCCTACCTAACTAAGCTAACTTCACTTAGTCATACTTACATGCATGCATACAATTTTTATGGCTGCCCATCTCCGCAGTGACTTTGGGCAGTGTACGAAGTTTAAAACAACAGTTCAAACCATTACACACACAAGGTCACCAAAAGGCCAAATGTCTCGACAGGCAATGTTGTTTGGCAACAAAACAAACTGCTTGGGAAAGTGATGGACTGACTCCACCTGCAGCAGTTAAACAGAGCCTAGACAGTCCCAGGGGAATGTAGTTGAGCTTCCTGAATGGCAAAGCCAGCATTAAGCAGGGGATTAAACCAGAGCACCTTCAGGGTCTGTCTAGGATTCTATCCCCCAGACCGGTCACATTCTGTGAGCGACATGTGCTGGACTTGGGAATCTGGTCTGTGCAGTTATAGGGACAAAGTAGAAACTTCTTCAATGTAAAGCTGCATTAGACCGGGCTTGTTTTAATCTACTTTGTCTAAAATGTTTGCATAGTGAGTTCCCATTAAGGAAAAAAAAAGTCTCAGAACAATTCTCAATAAAATGTTATTTACCCATTAGTCAGGAATCCTAATCATTACGCAAAACGGTATTTCTCCATGAGATGGAAAGTGATTGCCTATGTTATCTGATCAGTACAGTCATGCATATTCATTTCAGAACTTATTCAGCTATTGTTGGATTTAAGTAATCAGCTAGAGGCACAGTAGATGTTCCAGGCAAGATATAAGACGGCTTTTACCTAGCTCAACCTTCTCCACATTTGTGCCATTGGATAAGTTGCCACGGAATTATGAAAACTATAAGTCAAGGACATCCAAAAGGCACTGGCATGCAGAAGGCTGATTTACATCCTAACCCTACCCCTGATTTTCAGCATAGCAATCAGCAATAACTCCCTGTAAGTTCATTATTTAAGCATTTTTCTGATGATGCTTAGCAAATATTTCCACACGGCACTCCTTTTCTTCCTAATCTGTTCTTTACATTGAAAATATATGTTATCACTGCGTAAGAAAGCTGTCGGTTTGCTTTTCATATAAGATAATCGCACTAAGTTCTATTTATATTTTAAATCTGATTATGCCACACATATGTTGAAGATTGTATTGATAGTTTGCAAGGATAGATAGTAAATGGTTTGCCAGAATTAACTATAATTCCTTCTTTTTTTCCCTTATCACACACTTTAATTCCTTTGTCTTACTATCTTTTACTCATTTTCCACTCTGCATATCATTGCTTACCCTGAAAGAGAATAGTTGATATGTATCAGTGCATGTAAATACATGAATATGATACTTAAAAAAATATTTTGTCAAAGATTTCATTTTTATTCATCATGCCAAACATTAAAAGAATGGCAGGGATTTGTAAGGGGTAAATGCTAGTGCTGGTAGAAGGTAAATTCAAAGTAAAGAAACAGTAAGTGTAAACTTTTCCTATTCCCATTCCATTGGCAGGGTTCCCCCATCATGGGCTAAATTAATGCCTTGTCCTTGGCCTCTAGCTGTGGCATATGGATCATAGGAGCAGTATTCTAAAGCCTTTTCTACTCTAGGAAGGCTAAACAAATGAGTTATTTATATTTACATTAGAGGATTAGGAGTAAGATTATATCTCTGCTGCAAGATCTATTCTAGTTGCCAATTACCTTGTGGACTTTGTTTAAGCTGTTGGCTTTGGTTCCCAAAGAGCCCAGAGATTGGTAAATTCTTGAGGAAAGCCTTAATAGAAGCCTTATCAGACATTAGGGGCCTCCTACTTGCTTCAGCAGCACACATTACACTAAAATGAGAACGATACCAGGAAGATTAGTAGATATTAAGAATGATATCTATAGATTTCATTCTTCTCAGGCCAGTGGGAACATCCCGTGTTAAGTCACTTCCAAATTGTAGAAAAAACACTCCCTGGGATTCTGACTGGTTT
The DNA here is from genome assembly GCA_032468155.1 of Oxyrhabdium leporinum. Taxonomy (NCBI): domain Eukaryota; kingdom Metazoa; phylum Chordata; class Lepidosauria; order Squamata; family Cyclocoridae; genus Oxyrhabdium; species Oxyrhabdium leporinum. Next base: position 531,446 of record JANHFL010007544.1, read on the forward strand.
CCACTCTGTTGCAAAAAGGGCGTCAAGGCATATGGCTCATTCTAGTGCTTGCATTTTGTTGTTGTTTAAATGTTAGACTAGCATTATTAAATCAATTTTGTTTTCATTGTGTTTTTAATTAACATATTCTTTATATTCCTTTTTATTATTCCTAAGCATGATTTGTCTTTGGATTTAAATTGAGGTATAATGTACATCAAAAAAATCATCATCATCATCACTACTACTATTACAGTATTGTTCACCCTCAGTGTTTTGTTTATTTGTTATATAAACTGCTATTATAAAATGTAATAATTATTTGGTCTTGCAACAGCACCCAACACTTAAATACTCTTTCTCGTTCTCATATGTGGATTATGGATGTGAAATAAACAATCCAAAATGATCTTCTCTTCAGAGAATCCATCACACTTACACTTTTTCAGGGTTTTGTTTGTGCGGGGGAATATATAAGGCTATTTTCCCTGGGTCTCTAAGCATTGTACATAGAATAGTTAGTCCAAGCAAAACTGTGACAAAAAGGCCATGAAATAAAGCAGGGAAACTAGTATATGTGGGGCTATTCCTCAGCTCTTTTATTCCCTCTCCCTCTCTGCCATGCAACCTGACTTCCAAAACAGTTTGCTTCTCCCCCGGGAATGGTCCACTCCCCACTTCAGTGATCAATTTGAAGTTCTTCAATACAGCTACGTACTTCATTTGCTCCCAGACACTCAGTGCTATACTTGCCCTGCTCTGCAATGCTTCTGTCACTGATGGATAGGATGGTAGCAAAGCATAAGGATAACTGGTCTTCAGGAGAAAAGGGGAAATCCCAGGAGCCTGCCTATGAGAGTTCCTGCCACTCCAAAGGCCACACGGCAAAATTAATTGGGCAGCATTTCTTCTGAAGCAGAAGCTGAGCCAAAGCTTCGTCAGCTCAGCTAAAGACCTCGCCAAATGAGCTGTTCTGTAGGAACAGAGATGCGTAGCACCGGTCTTAGACCAGTGAACCAATGTTTGCAGAAGGAGCCTCCAAAATGATGTCCTCTGTCAAGCATTGGCCTATTGCCTTTGGTTTCTAAATAAGTTATCTTTAACAGAATTCAATTCCAGGCAATTATTGAGGTATGCCTGGAATGAGATAGATTTTCGGTGTTGTTCCATTAATTCCCCCCCACACACACACACACACAAACTAACTAGGACAAAAGGTACCCCTTCTCCTTCCTCCATGCTACCATATTAAATTTAGTTTGCTGAAATTATACACTTTACTAATACAGGGAAAGAATCCTGCTCAATTCTAATTTACGACATCATATCATAGTCTAAACTCATACATAAATATGGCAATTTTAGGACCAAATCTTGCCCTCCAACTGTTCGTATTTAGATGTATTTCAATTTTTCTTTGTATTACTACAGAGTGAAATAAATGACTATACAATTGTATGTAATAGCAGACTGATGAAGAGGTAAGATTAATACTGCTTTATAAGTGATATTATTTCTTCTTCAATAGACTCACCTGGGATGTTATGACAAGGCATATCTCTAAAATGTAATAATTTGATATGAAGTATCCCAAATCACAGCATTTAGACTAATGTAAAAAATCAGTGAACCGCATCTTTATTTTTTTTCTTGCACATTTGAAACACCCTGCAAAACACACATACACATGCACCCACCCATCCACAGAAACACCCACGCATCTTGCAAAGATGCTGGGACATATTTTAAGTTGATTTTTAAAAAAATAAAAAGTAAAGCAAATGTGCAGATTAATGCCAAACAGAATGAACACTCTTACATTTCACATTTGTAAATGTGAAGAATTATTTATCTATCTCTAGCTATTATGTGGCATAAAATATTCATGGATCTTAATATTTAGTAAAGAACACTTCATTCTGTGGTTGACCAATTAGATTCTTTTGCTTGGATTCTAAAGATATCTGCTTCTTCCATTTCTTTTTGCTCCATTTCTTGGGCTCCAACAGCACCTGGTTCTCAGATTTACCCAAAGGATCATCATTTTCTTCCTGCACTCTTGAGGTCATAAATTATTTAGTACCTACAGAGATGCCACCACCTGGTGGTGCAATTCTACTTCATATACTAAGGGCCTTACCATTAATGGCAGTATTAGAAAGTATTAGAAAAGAGGGTTTTCCATATAGTCAAGTAAAAAAAAAGTTTTTTCTGCAGGCGCAACTATAATTCTAGCCAGCTTAATGGTCCGATGCATTATGATAAACCATTGAAACAGATTCATATACATGAGTTTCATGTAAAAACTCAAATGCCTTGCCTTGGGTCTGATCTAGGTTATGCCTAGAAAATTATACAGTTATATAGATAGGAAGGAGATCAGAATCTTTAATTTTTGAAGTAGCTCATTTCAACTTAGTAATCATTCCTATTGTTTCCCATAAACCATATAAAAAGCAGGTCAACAGGTTTACTGCTTTCACGCAGCTTTTTCCATGGCTGCATGAGAATATTACAGCATGCTCATAAGGAACTCAGTTATGACCTGCCAAGCTTGACCAGTTTCATCTTTTGAAAATCACAGGACGAGATGTTACAGGTTGGATTTTGTAATGCCAAGCGCGGCCTCTCACGCAACTCGCTGAAAGCGGCCTGCTGTAACCCCACCAGCCGAGCTGAGAATCCAAATTCTAAAATATAAACAGAAGACAAGTCCCGACTTGGATTTCCTGGGTGGAGTATAGTAACACCCACACTTAGCAGTCCAATTGCACCATAGGCATCCCTAGGCTTTTTTGGCAACCACATTTAATAATAGGGCTGAACAAAACACAGGAGCCATTTGCACAGACATTTCAAAACTCGCCACATCTTTTTGGGGTGATTTGTTACAATTTGTACTAAAAGAGAGAACATCGGTCTCCTGAACTCTAGTCTGGGATGATGTCTCAGATGATGTCACTAGTCAGAACATGATTCTCTCAATCAACTGGGTTCTCTTTCGGACAGAAGAAGAAATCTCCGTGCCTCTAAATAAAAGGTGGGGAAGGGAGAGACAGGGGACTCTTCTTTTTTCAAGTGTGGGAAGCCACCCCATCCCAGAAGAATGAAATATTTTAGGAAATATTAAAAAGGCAGAATATTATATTTCCCTAAAAAAATAGAGAAACATGCTCTTGGAGACAGAAAGCAGCCCCCAAGTCCTTCTTAATAGTCCCCAGCAGATATTTTGTGGCCATTGAGAAAGATTGGGCCAGCCTATCTACAAAACAAAAGACCTCCAGCTCCAGGATGATTGGATTAAGACATGAGCCCTCAGGACATTATAGGATTAACCCACTACCATATAGCCACAGAGCTCACCACATTGCACAATCTCCTGGGGACATTGCATCACCCTCCAGGCTTCAACCAAACTTAGCTCAGACAACCTACAGAGCCAGCTATGACCTCTACAACAGCCAATAGAATACATGTTCTTGCACAGGAACAGGAAGTTCAAGTGCAAAGCCCAAGAGAAGGTATCAATGCTCACTCTCAACTCCATTTTGTCAGCTGCCCAGAAACACGTGTGGTTCTGCTTCATCATTAAACCATCTTTCCAACCAGCCTCCATGTTTCCAGTGTCGTTCTCCCAGCCTGGAACTGAACCAGATGGATATTTCTCCCAACACTCTTATATCATAGGAATCAGGGATGGACTGCTGGCGGTTTGCGGGGGTTCGGGTGGACCCTTAGTGAAGATTCTGCAGGGATTGCTGAACCCCCAAATCCCACTCCTGGCTGGCCCCCTCAGGAGATAGTCCTCAACTTACAAAGTTCATTTAGTGACCGTTCAAAGTGAGAATGGCACTGTAAAAGCAACTTATGACCGTTTTTCACACTTATGACCATTGCAGCATCCCCATGGTCGCATGATTAAAATTCAGGAGGTTGGCAACTGACGCAATTTAATCCTCTCGTCATGGGATCCCCTTTTGCGACCTTCCGCCGAGCAAACTCAACGGGGAAGCCAGATTCACTTAACAATTGTGTTGATAACTGAAGAACTGCAGCAGTTCACTTAACAACTGAGCCAAGAAAGGTCGTAAAATGGAGCAAGACTCGCTTAACAGCTGTCTCGCTTAGCAACAGAAATTTTGGACTCAATTGTAGGCTGAGAACTACCTGTATTCCCTTATGAATTTTTTAAAATGTTGGCGATGAGGATTCCAGGCAGACTATAACAAAGGGAGCAAGAAGTGTGAACGGATGGAATTTTACAACAGCGCTAATGAAGTTTCATGTTCCACACCCAAATAAATGAGTTATAGGGCTATTTATTTTCAAAATCAGATTTCTTATACTCCCCTACACACACACACACACACACACTTCTCCTAGTTGCCAGCTGTGTTAAATTGCATTTTTTTATTCTCTTGAATATTCTAACTCCAAAGTCAGTCTTTTACTTCCTGCTGTCTAAACTGAACTTCACAAGACAGATAGCAATCTGAAATTAAATGTTTGCTTTAGAGACCAGTCTAGAATTTCTTGATTTCTTGCTATTGTACACTGTCTACTGTAGCTTTTATTGCATCTGTGTTTTATTGACACAAAGCAACCTGCAGAAGATGCTGGAGTGGAGCAATACGTTATTTCACTGGACAAGGAGTTGGACTAGATCAAGGATGTCCAACTTTGGCAACTTTAAGACTTGCAGACTTCAACTCCCAGAATTCCCCCGCCAGCCTGGGGAATTCTGGGAATCGAAGTCCTCAAGTCTTAAAGTTGCCAAGATTGGACACCCCCCCCTGCACTACACGATCTCCAAGATTCCTTCCAAGCCTTAGATTCTATGATTCTTTGAAACCAAATTGATCCTATTTAGTCCTCAGTCTGCAACCATTTGCTATGAAAGATTAGCAGCATTAACTGCATTGACAGAGAAATATAGTTTAAGGAAAAGAAGGACTAGGGGCAGGGCTGGGCTTCAAAAGTTTTAGCAACGGGTTCTCTGCCCAGTTGCTGGGTGGGTGTGGGCATGGTGAGCCTGGCCTAGTCAGCTTCCTGCACATGGTGTGGGGGGGACATTTTTGCCCTACCCGGGCTCCAGAGGATTTCCTCAAGCCTCTGGGCAGGCGAAAACAGCCTCCCCGGGCTCTGGAGGCCCTATGGAGGCTGGAAACGAGTCCGTTTCCGGACTTCTAGAACTTTTGGGAGGCCTGTTTTTTGCCCTCCTCGAGCCTCCACACAGGCCCTGCGCTTACCTGCATCCAAAATGGCCCACCTGGGGACTCCTGGGAGGGGCAGAGTGGGGTGGGCAGGGCCAGCCAAGGGTGGGATTTACAGGTTCGCTGAACTCAGGAGAACCCGTAGCAGCCCATCCCTGAATAGGGGGTGGCATGATAGCACTGTTCCAATATCTAAAAGGGCTGCCATAAAGAAGAAGGGGTCAACCTATTTTCCAAAGCACCTGAAGGCAGGACAAGAAGTAACAGGTGAAAATGTATCAAAGAGAAAAGCAAGCTAAAAATAAGGAGAAATTTCCCCACAATGAAACCAATTAATCAGTGGAAGGACACTGCTTCAACACTGGAGGATTTTAAAGCAGAGATTGGATAGCCATTTGTCTGAAATGGCATAGGGTTTCCTGCTTCAGCAGGGGGTTGGACTAGAAGACCTCCAAGGTCCCTTCCAACTCTGTTGTTTTGCTGTTCTGAAGTCTGCTGGGATTTCTATAACCAAGTTTTGCGAGCCCGAAAATCCTTTACATATACCCTCTGCAACCAGTCACCCATACCAGAGTATATATATGGCTCTGGGAAATAAAGATATTAATTAAAACAACAACTACTTTACCCTGTTTTTGGATCAATAAACATCTAAAAGTTAGGCGAAGATCCCAGCCACTGTGATTGGGCCAAAGTCTCCCAGCCAGCTTTCATGCCTAAGGCGGTACTAGAACTCACAGTCTTGTAGTGATTGGTCCAAATCACCCAACCAGTATTCACACCTATGGCAGGACTAGAACTCACAGTTTCCTGATTTCTAGCCTAGGGCCTTAATCACCAGACCAAACTGGCTCTCTTATAATTGAAACCTCTTTGGGGATGGGGGAATTGTCCTGTATTCTGGAACATCTCAGCCATTATTTTTTTTTCCTGTCTTCTCTATGGCATCAGAAGACAGCTGGAAGGAGGAGGAGAAGGGGAAGCAGGAGATTACGACGGAGAAATCTCTCCAGAACAAGCCTCCATAATTTGTACATCGAAGCCTAGAGGAATGCAACCCATTAATTAAAGTTTTTTAAAAAAACTCTTTGATTCCCAGCACAAAAACAAAAACAAAAACAGAATCTGGGGGTTTCCAGATTGCAAGATCCATAGTGGCCAAGGTGGTCCTTGGAGATGCCATTGCCATGGAAACCATGGATGCCTGCCCCACGAGAGACGATGGAATGCTGCCAGGCCTGGTGAACCAGAGGACCTCACCCAGCATGGAACAATTCAGTCTTTCTCTGCCATGCACACAATCAACAGGCTCTCTTGGGACTCCAAAGGTGTCTCTTCCCCAGGCTATGGATGGAAATTTCCCTGCTGGGAAAATTCCACTGCCCTCTTCAAATCACCTCCTTCCCCATTAACAGGAGGGAGACATTCTTTTTTTAATAGAAGATAAACATACCGGAGCTCAACATTTATAGCTTGGCACGTTTTTAAAAGCGGGTGGGGCTGGAATTGCCATCGTGAGAGTCCCAAAATTTGAGGCTGAGGTTTTGAAAGGGGGGGGGGGGTCAGTGGAGGTTAAGGGCCTTTTGCTTTGATCCAGGGGTGAGTCGGATGTCATCCGAGGCAGCATTGACGGGGCAGAAGGAAGTAAAAAGTCATAAAAAAAATTGAGCAGGACCAACTCTACAACCCTGCTTTGAACCCTTCTCCCTGCAGGCCTCTCTTTCGGAGGGGCAAGGGGGAAAGATGCACAGGGGAAAAACTTTCCACAAGATTAGGCCAGCCGTCAAATGGAAGGCACAAAGCTTCCGGTTGCATCCACAGAGGGATAGAATCAAAGTCAGATGAAGTGTTAGTACCGCGCTTTATAATGGCTTGGTAAGGCCACACCTGGAATACGGCATCCAGTTTTGGTCACCACGATGTAAATAAGATGTTGAGACTCTGGGAAGAGTGCAGAGAAGAGCAACCAAGAGGATTAGGGGACTGGAGGAGAAAACATGTGAAGAACGGTTGCAGGAATTGGGTAGGTCTAGTCTAGAGAAGAGAAGAGAAGAGAAGAGAAGAGAAGAGAAGAGAAGAGAAGGGAAGGGAAGGGAAGGGAAGAGAAGAGAAGAGAAGAGAAGAGCTTTATTGTCACTCAATGTACATTAACTGGCATACATTAAAAATGAAATTTCATTGCATACGGCTCTTAAAGGGTCACCACCTCCAATTTTACACTACATAACATGACAAGATAGACAGATAGACAGATAGACAAACAGACAGATGAAGTATATACCCACACATATTATATGACACAGAGAAACAACACAGTCTAGTTCAGATGTATACATGGTGAGAAAAAACAAATCATGGAAGTTCACCAGATGGATGGCCTAAAGAACAAAGCTGTTACAGAATCTGGTAGTCCTGCTAGAAATACTCCTCCCAGAGAGGAGCTAAAAGGGATTATTATATCTTTAGAGAAAATAAGGTGCATTTTTTTTTTGTTTCAATAGGGAAAAGTTGATGCAGAAGTTTTAAGAGTTGACACTGTTTGATATGTTTGCCATTGCAAATGTCAAACTTTTTAACAATTCGTTAGCTACCAACAACAACTAGGTTTAATCATAGCAAGTGAGTCTGGATCTGTTGGTCCTGAGCATACAGAGAGGGTCCTTAGGGGACTTCAGCTTTGTTTCCTGAGATTTGGATCTCTGCCCTTCCTGTTTGTTTTTTTTTCAAATAAGTTTTATTTTGTTTTTATACAAAATCTTCTATTACACGGTGTGTCGCCTGGGTACAAATGCTTACAAAAATAATC
>JANHFL010007544.1:546564-568043 GCA_032468155.1 Oxyrhabdium leporinum
TTTTGGGGGGGGGGGCTTTTAGTTTGTTTTGCTAACCCTTTGCCAGTGAAAACGGAGCCTGGGATGGGCCACATGTGGCCCTCCTGAGCTCCATTTTCACTGGCAGAGGCACCGTGTACCAGTCCTTCGCTATTTCCAGGGTGGCCCCATGAGCCAAATCTAAGCACCCTGCAGGCTGGAACCCACGGCCTTGAGTTTGATACCCCTGGTCTAGACTCACAATACTTACTAGAACTTGCCAAAAGATAAAACTAGACGTAAATGGATAAGTCTAAGCACACACTTGCGTTTTATTTAGAGGGTAGCATTTTGTGTGAACCAGGCCACTGCAGCCTACTGAGCAAGCCATACTTAAAACAAAAAAATGGCTCAGCATGATGTAAACATCTCCAATTAATGGTCTAAACTCACTTAGTAGGCATCATGGCTGAGTTAGCTAATGTTAGCTAATGCAAGTACAACACTAAACACCGCATTTTAATGCCTCTCCAAGACAGCACCAAAGAAATAATGAAGTGTTCCCCCCACTGACTTTCAAGAATAGTTGTGGAACTAAAATAGAAATAGAAACCACAGATATTGGGGAGGAGAGAAAAAGATAGAAGCATTTGGACAGGAAATCTCACTGAGTCTTTGCATCTTTTCTTGGAAGATGATTCCCAACCACATAAAGTTCAGAGAACGGTCTTTTCTTTTTTCTTTTTGTTTTAGAAAAGGAGTTAATTAATTTCCATCAAGGCTGTACAATGTTTCAGATTCAAATTCCCCCCAAAAATGTTTTATGGAATGCAAGCAGCACTTGTTGGTAACATTTTAAGGCAACCACATTTCCCCCTCCCCCAAAGATCAGAGCATTCACAGCTGATGTGTGCAGTCCTGGAAATAGAGGCAGCTGCTTTCATGAGAGACTCCATGGGTTTGCATTTCAGAATTGAAACCAAAGCATTGCATAGACCTAGCAGTCATGTAATCATCTCATCTGTCACATATCACAGAAAGATATTGCCCTGGACATAACATTTCAGAGGCAATCTCATTGGTCTATTTTAAATACCCAAGACCACATCAAATAATATAAGAAGTAATATGAATATGAGATTTTGGGCAGCACAAGAAAATATTTGCCAAGCGCAGGTTTTTCAGCTGTCAATAGATGCGTCTCTCTTCTAGCAAAAGTTACCGTGCATTGGTATCAATTTTTTCTCCTTGCTAGCTCACCATTTTGTTATACCTTGAATTCGTCATCATCCATGCAAGGAAGAACATGCGCCTTTTGCCCTTTTGATCTCGTTTCTTTTCTCTTTCTACTAGGACTTTAGCAGTAACGTTAACCTTGAAAAAGGATGGTGGTTTGTACTGTAATTCACAATTTACATCAAGGGAGGGCAGCCATACTAAATTATTCCTTGCCTCTGTACTGCGAACTGCTCTCATGGGGAGACTGATGCAATGAGCCTTTGGGCAAACATCACAAAAATTCAAAATTTTCCATAATGTGTATAAATTAGTATAGGTGTATGTTTTTCAAAGCAATAATCCCTCTGTCATTACATCTGGTATTATCAAATAAAATTTTAACTGATCAGAGCTAATTACTTAACAGCTTATTAAGAATGGAGATCTCGTGAAAAGAGAATTTACTTTTATACTGTCTCGGTGTTGGGCTCCAAAAACCAAGACACACCAAGACTCTTACAGCAATAGCAATAGCAGTTACACTTATATACTGCTTCATAGTGTTTTACAGAGCTCTCTAAGTGGTTTACAAATGTCAGCATATTGCCCCCAACAATCTGGGTCCTCATTTTACGGACCTCGGAAGGATGGAAGGCTGAGTCAACCTTGAGCCAGTGAGACTCGAACTGCCAAACTGCTGGCAGCTAGTAATCAGCAGAAGTACCCTGCAGTACTGCACTCTAACCACTGCGCCACTGTAGCTCTTGCTATACCCAGCCTCCCCTATGCATTCAATGTATATTGTTATGCTGGTTTTGCATTTATTTTATTGATGCACTCCATTCACTCACATTGTCAGTGGAGTACTCCTATAAATGCTTTGAAACAAACAGTCTACATCTACTAGTCTATTAAAAAGCAATTATAGTGTATATGATGAAGATAGCCATGAACATTCACCTGTCCATATATTAAAAAAAGTCATCATCCCATCATAGATTTTTGTGAGCAGAGTCCACCAAGAGTTTACCTGCTGGTTGCTATAATGAGTAGTCCAGATTGGAGATTGTGAAATCCACTCCAAATTATAAAATCATCTTCAAATAAGACAAAATATTTTCTACAATGGGAACTCAAAACAAATCCATGGACAAGAGTTCATCTTTCCAAAAAGCAGATCCAGCTAAACCTGTGGTTGACATGGGGAATTTATCAGAAAATCATAACATATATTTACTCAGATATCACTAGTGAAATAAAAATATTTGTGAGAATCACAAGAAAAATAAGAGGCCTATACTTAATATAGGCAGCTGAGAGTGGGATGAATGCAACAAGAAAAGAATGTATACTGTATCTGGAGCTGTATTCTTAAAAAGAAACATTCATACTTTGGACCATCAAACAGCTGTCACAAACCTTAACTGATGCTTGAGGAGGTCTCAAGTAGTAATAAATCCCATCTGATTCAGGAATTATCTGACCATGGGAAGATTTAAAACAATGTTCTACATCTTAAAATCATAGAGCAACTATTAGGAAGCAAAAACAAATCTACTATATGTCTGCCAATGTACACTGAGCCTGAAATTACCAGAGATAGTCCCAGGTTTACCATGGAGGTCATTAAGCCTTTCAAGCAGGGAGACTAAAATCCCCCAGTACCAGCAACCAAGGGAATTCCAATATTAGCTTGGCAACCAAGTTCAGAAGCTCAAGAAGGGATCATGCCAACTATAAGCATGGCTAGTACCCAAGGAGCAGCTCTTACTGGTCCCTAGAGCTTATTTGAACACAAAGACATTCATATCCTGCCAACCTGAAAACAAGGTATCTGATCTGGGCTGAACTATTTTTTAAAAAATCACTTCCAACACCACTGCCACCTCAACCACACTTCATCAGTGGTGCTGCTGTTGTAGGACCTGAACCTTCAGTTGCAAATGTTCAGGTCTTGGTAATGCATGCCAGATTTGCCTGTTCACCCACTAATTTGTCATGGATGGATGTGGTCTTTTTTTCTCAGTGTATATAAGCAGCAGCTGGATTATCTATAATTCTGTTCAATCACTGAGGTATATAAATGTATCCTGATCCTCTTTAAGGATGTAAGCAATTTCAGCTTCAGGTTTTCAGGAGCACCAGACAAATAACATTAAATGAAACATAACCTTAAACTTGTCTAGCTCCAACACTACTGTAGTTTTGTTTTGTTTTCTTATTAGGATTGGAACAAGAAAGAGTTCTGACATATCTTTGAACAAGCAGCAGAAGGAGCTTCTATAGTTTGTTTCGGTATCACGGTTACTTGAAAGAGATATCAACCAAACATTATGTCAGTTCCAACTGTATGGGACATCTGAACATAACCATGATGAGGCTTAAAGGGTCATTGAACTATATAAACCACCAAAAGGAAGATATGATTTTAAACAACAAACGCTTTTGTTACTTAAATATGAAACTATAGGTTAGTGTTGAAGCTGACACAAAAAAGAAACTAGAGCAATTGGCAAGAAAACAACCTTCCTTGCTTGGGTACCTCCTTTGCCTGAGGCTAGATTACTAAATGAATTTTAAACTCTGTAAAACTGATTTGAAGCCTACTCATTTCCTTCAGCCTTCCTTTCTCCTGTCCACAACCACAGGCTGCATTCACTAATCCCAGCAAACAGATCTTCATTCTACTCTTCCTTCTTTGTGGCTTTGAAGCACCAGGCACAGAAGTAAAGCCAATGAAATATTTTTATTTTTATTTTCATGGTTTGCCACTATTAGCAACATTGGAAACATTTCTAGAAAAGCAGGAAAGGACTGGCTGTCCTAGGAAAAAAGGTGTCCTCGAGGGATGGGGAAAACAGAATATAAATTTACCATAATTAATAATGGTCTGGGTTCCCTCTTATTTTTGGATGGAGCAAAACACAGCCAGGTTAAGCTGGGTCACACTAATGAATAATGTGAATAATGTTTGCTTGTAGTTCAGTTGCAAAGGTGTCCAAGAGCAGAAGACACTGGCAAAACAAGGCACACTGCCGCCAAGTTTGTCTCTGTGAGATCACTGTTTTCACCCACACCTGACAGGCAAAAAAAAAAAAAGTCCAATAAAAACACAAACTTCATATGAGCAAGTGTGCAGCAAATCCTAAGGCTGTGATTGACTCTGGAGAAGAGTCAATCACAAACAAAGCCGCTGTTTATGAGCATTCCCGGAATGAAGTCAAAAGAAGGTCCAGCTTGACTCTGCTCCCAGCCAGCGGTGACTCTCAGAAGATTAACTTATCATTGAGGCATGTCACAATTTTGGAGCACAAGAAAAGAAAGTATTGAGAAGATCCTATACTGTGGCACAAATGGGTAGTTTAGACTAATCCCCTTCCCAGTAAGTGCCAAACAGCTGTATATAGCAGAAAGAAGTGGTCAGACATCCACAGTGAACATAGAGAAAGCTTTGAAGATAAATGTATTATGTAAGTAGCATTCTGATTACAGTGAGATTGCCTGGATTCAGGTGAAGCCAAAACATGTATAAACATGGCCAATAACCAGCACAGGTGTTCTCAGATTTCACTCCTGTTCAGACATTAGGTTTTGTGCAGCACTGCACCGAGAGGGTTAGAAGTTTAGATGAAGTTGATGTCACAGATGAGGATACATCCTACCAAGCTGCCTCAAATATTTCTATCTTTCCCATTAGATATTTGTTAGAAGTTCACTGGTTTCAGAGGTTTACAGATTCCACTGCCTTTTCAGTTCAACTCTAGCAGATATGTTGGTGCTGCCTAGCTTCTAAGGTAAAATGGATTTCATAGCCAGTCATAACTTAATATTTTTGTTTGTTTATTTATTATCAAACTTATATGGCTGTCCATTTCAGAAGAAGTGACTCTGAGCAGCATACAGCAAGCAAATTACAAAGGAAAAAACATGTCAAACCCAGTCAAATTAAACATCTAAAAAAAGATTCCTGATCTTGTTCTTGAAAGCAAATTAATATATTTGTATTATTGAGATTACCAACACAGAGATAATTGACAGGTAGATAATAATGGCAAGAGATCTCTTTTTAAGAAAAGAATCCAATGTTTTGGATTTCTTTAAAAAAAAAATCATCTCCCTGGCTATAGAGTTTTCATCTATGTCTCCAGGAGGATATTAAGTGTAGGGAGATACTACTGCTCAGAACTTTTGTTTTAATTGCCTTTACTTTTGGTTTACGCCCTGTTTTGTGGGTAAGCAATAAAGGATGAGTGAGAAATGTACACTTCCGAGTATTGATGACGTGCAGTTGAAGCCTGCTAGAGGGATATTTTTTTCTACAGTTTTCTTGATACATGTGTGCTATGTGTATAGAAGCATATATTTTCATCACTCCTGATGTATCTATTGCAGCAGGCTGGAGACACTCAAGTTCAAGTATACCCTCAGCCATGAACCTCTTGGGGTTGAAGAAACTTTCATGGGTTTCTTCAACCTACTTGGGGGGTTGCTACTGTTAGAATGGGAATAACCGTTGGTCAACACAACATGTGGATTAAAATGGGTTAAATGCCATTTCACACGTATTCATAAGTGGGGAGGAAAAGGAAGGGTTAGTTTGCTACTACTTTCAAGCATGTACAAGCCAACATATTTTTTTACATTTATTTATTTAACAAAAGTTTATATCATCTACCCCAATAAATTTATGGATGGTGAAAAAATAACATAATGCACAAATCAGTTAAAAGAATGAAGTTGAGGCTTTTGATTAAAATAAATTTACCAACCCATTCAGCAATGAATGGAAGCTTTTCAGAAACTACTCCGTACAGCCCAAGCCTCCTTGGGGTATACATTTATCTTATCTCCTTCTATGTGCTAATGATGCTAAACTAAATAAACATGAATTGTCTCTCAATGCAGCTAGAGGTAATCAATAAATGTCTCACACTAGTCAAAGTCATTCTCTGAATACTATTACTGTAGTTACTGTGACAAAAAATTGTCTAACATCCCACACGATAGATAAATCTAACAAATGCAAGCCACTTTGGTGTACTGGTTAAGGTGGTAACATATGAACCAGGAGACTGTTCCAGTCCCACCTTAGGCATGAAAGACAAAGACAGCTGGTTGACTTTGGGCCAATCACTCACTCTCAACCCAACCCACCTTGCAGGGTTGTCATTGTGGGGAACTTAGGAGGAGGAAGGAGTATTAAGTATGTTCGCTGCCTTCAGTTATTTATAAAAATAATAAAGGTAGAATACAAACAAAAGAAAATAAAATGCTATAATCATATTGTGTACACTTCACTGTGTACACTCATAGGATTTAACAATCTCGGAGTCCCTGATGAAAAGCTTGTCTCATGTCTCTCTGCTACTCAAAATCAGAGAACGTTCTCAAGTCTTGTTAGCAAAATGCTGCACAAAATAGAGCTATTATACTAAAAGTGGAGGAGAAATAAAAGACTAATAGATAAGGACAGACTGTCTGGCTCAAGTGGAGCTGAGCTGTGAGATAAAAAAAAACTAGTCTGCCAAAGAAAGCAGCTGACCTGATAAGAAAAGAGAGATCTCAAAGGATAGAGCTCATCCAGTCCTACTATCGGCCAGAGAAATGGCCATTTGAGGCATCAGAGGAGAGGTGAGTGCAGAGGACTAGCAAAGCACAGGAGAATAGAGTGTCATATGCCTTGCTTTATGTTCCCAAAGTAAGCTTCTGATCATCGGGTTTATGAGGTTATTCTCCTATTTCCCTTGTAGGAGATTGTCCCAGTTTCCACTGAATGGACATTGCTGTCCCATTGCCCACTGAAGTAAGATTCAGTTACCAGCCCAGTGCCCAGCTGGGTTTTTGCTAATGGCCTGTTTTCCACAAGCATCAGCAAAATACCGTGGCCTCCTGTTAACCATTGTGTTTGCCACTCTTTTAACTGAAAAAAAAACCAACCATGTGGTTCTTGCTTTAACAGGCTCTCATTCACTCACACCAATCAATTTGCAGAATCTGATTAATAGGTACTCACAACAGGAGAGCTGGTTGCACTGAAACCCAACTCTATTCATGTTAGATTAATCAGTGAACTCCGAGTCTTCAAGAAGAGATTGCAATAGCTAATAATAGAAATCTCTGTTGAGAAATCTCTGCATCAGAACATGAATATAATAAGATTTTATCTGTTGTGAATCGTGAATCCACACAGCAATATCCAGCTCTTACTCTTCAATGGAAGATACTTTTATAGAATGGAATGTTTATTAGGGTCACAGACCCAACTAAGATACTCTTAGAAACATGATAATGTCCTTTAAGAAAGAACTTGGCAAACAGCACTTGCAACATCTTCTTTCTGTTCCAAAATGCTTATCTTTTTCAATTTCCTGATTCCCCCCCCCCCGTTCCTCTGTTTTGTTACTATTTATCATCTTTTTATCAACATCATTTCTATAAAGGTTTTGAATGTATTCAGAGGTGCTTTGAATTTCTGTAGATTATGATTTCTCCATTCTTGTAAACTTCCTTGGCTGCCCCCAAGATCCTGACATGAAAAAGCCTATGGGAATAATTTCTGCAAGATACTTTTGCTTCAGATTTAACTGAATCAGGTAAAGACAAAGAGGCTATAGACCACTGGAGAGAGATTTCTATACTAAAAGACAAGATATTTGCACAAATCCTTTGCTGTATAACTAAATAAATCAAGAGCAACCCACCAAGTTGCATTTGATTTATTCTATGGAAAGAAAATAAAGAACTATTTATTTTCCATTAACAATAGTGGAAAGAAATTCAGAATAATATTTGATATTATTATTATTATTATTATTTTAAATTTATATACCGCCCCTATTCCGCAGACTGAGAGATATGGTACGTCTCTCCAAATAATATTCTATAGTTTCTACATCTCTAAATTTAAAGCTGCTTTCCCATTTCCCACTTCCATCAAACAGATATAAAACAGGAACAGATGCAAAATTCCAGATAAGCTTTAGATGGCAACAAAGATTTTTTTTTTTTTTAAATGTTGCTGTCATGTAGTGATCATTTGAATTATCACACACTGATGTTCCTAAATGGCACAGGATAACTCTGTATCAAATGCAAGCTTCAAAATCCTCTCCTCCTCTACAGATCCCAATAAATGCCTGCCATCAACAGAGCAACCTTTAAGAATTGTGTTCAGTATGGTTAAATACTTTACAATTGTGTAAAAAGTTTAGAATTACAAAATTTGGGGATGGAGAAAAATGATTGAGATTATCCCATAGGTTCCCTTCTTGATTCTCATCTTGTGACTAGAACTGTCCATGCGCAATGCTTCTCCAAAGTTGGCAAAATGGATAGCTAGGAGCACATTGGCAATTTGTCTCAGCTGGAGGAGCCACAAAAGCACTGCTGATCATTGTAGAAGATGATTAATCTTTGTTCCATTACTAGTCAAAAGCTGGAGGAAGTGAAACCTATATGTACAGCAAGTTTGTGCTTGGACTGCCGTTGAAAAGGAAGCAGGGAGCCGACAGCTTCCTGCAGAAAACTCAATTAACCCAATAGTTTCCCCCGAGAAATTTCATGAAAAACAATCTGCTGAACTGCTACTTCTCTTTACGATCAAATTGATTGCTTGCAAACGCAAACATACCTACATATCTATACACTGAATATTAGAGGAGAATGACTACTTTAGTGTTGCAAAGTGTGGCACTCACATAGTGTACTTCTTATGATGGTACACTAGCAGTGGGAGGATTCAGCCCTGAAAGCCTACTAAGTCACTTTAGGCCAAACAGCCTTGTCTCAGCCCAAACTACTTCATAGGATTGTTACTATGGAGGAAAACCAGAGAATATGGCAACCTGGGGCTCCTAGTGAAAGGTGGGATATGAAGAAAAAAATCCTACTTTTACTAGAATCTTGAGATCTACCAACATAACTTGATGCAAAAACGTATTTAGACTTCAGGAATTCTGAGTCCAGGAGTCTCAAATGGAATACAATTACAGTTTCTCCATGCAAAAACACACTTCTGATAAGTTCCTCTGTCCACAACTCTAGTTATTTTAGCCATACCTCTAACGATGAGGAGAGTCATTTTATTGTCGTTACCATTCACTGGGAAACTGAACCCATGAGGATCTTCTTCAGATCATCCAGAAAACTATAGGAAGATTCCAGTTTACAATCCATTTCTAAAATAGTACAAAATGAGTTGGTCTGCATGGTATGCTTTCCATTATTAAGCTGCAGATAAATGATTAGGTTTGGGTCTCCTGCTTGGGTGGGAGGGTTGGACTAGATGACCTACAAGATCCCTTCCAACGCTGTTAATCTGTAATTCACAGGACTGCTGTGAGAAATGTTAACCTGCTGCTTGTCGATGCACTAGAACTCTTTTGTGGATCTGTATGTTCTTTCTTTCCTGAAGAAATATCTGCATGTGATGTATAATCAATGGCTAATAATCTAAATTGGCTACAGAATTAGAAGCAGAGCAGTTATATTCTGAGAAGCTGGCTATTGTGCTCATGTCTTCTTTGGGTTTTTCTCCTTGGCTTGTTTTAAACCAGGAGAGCTGGATTAGGTAACATTTAGCCAGATCCAAAGTCCTTCCTACCTCTTCATGGGCTGCCTGCAGAAAACTAAATGTGTAAGAGCTCCATACCCATCTTGTGTCAGAAATCTGCCTCCCAAATTTCCAGAAGTGGCCTATGAATGAAATCTGTTGGCCATTACAGCAGGGAGCATTAGAAAGTCTGCTGGTTTCAAGACTGGCAGTTATAAAAACCGGTGTTTTTTTTCTGGGTTGATACATGTTAACATTCCTTCATTTTTTTTTTTGCCCGTCCAAGCCAAAGACAAACTTAGCGCTGCTGAGAAACCATATCGTTTCCTGTGATATTCACTACTGCTCTCCAGACTACAGCAGCTGTGCATCGGTCCATGTGATCAGTTCCTGACCACAATTATACATGTAATTAAAATGTAATGGAGTTACATGTTGCACTCAATAGTTATAGCATAAGGGTGTACAGTTCAACATTGCCTGATACCATAAGGGAGATCTGACTACAATCGTCAATGAGTGTTTTGCAGAGATGCAGAAGGAAGGAATAACAGCCCAAAAATGCAAACAACCTTGCATTCTGATGTTAGTGCTCTAGAGTCCAAATTATATTATTTTGGGCAATCCAGGGACATTTCAGTTGAGATTTCCCAAGCTGCCTACAGTCAGGATTCGCAATCATGACTTGGTCCTATTTCTATAGATCAAAGCTGTTATTCTATTCAGTTCTGGATCTATCTCACTGGTATGAATATCATTCTGGGATAGAGAACAAATATCGACATTGTCTGGAGGTACACAAGGTGACAGTAACAATTCTCCATGCTTTCTGTTATGTGTTTATTCATTTTTATTTACAAAGCAAACAACAAAGCTCAGAAGCAAAAAAAACATCCCAGAGAAAATAAATCCAAACTTAATCCAGTAAAAGACAGACGGTTCTGAGGTGATTTTGCTGTGCAGAGAAGTATTGTGTTGGAACAGGTCTTTCAAACTGGGAGAGCTTTTGCCAAATCTCAAGTTGTTTCCGAATGAAAAGCTGCATTTTCATATGCAAAATTCATGTTTAGGCAAGGTAAGTGAAAGATAGATCTGAATCAGGTCTCTCTCTCACAACACACCAATTTCAAAATGCAGGTAGTCCTTGACTTACAACAGTTCATTTAGTGACCATTCAAAGTTGCAACAGCACTGACAAATTATGATCATTTTTCACACTTATGACCATTGCAGCACACACACACACACCATGGTCACGTGATTTACATTTGGATGCTCGACAGCTGGTTCATATTTACGATGGTTGCAATGTCCCACGGTCATGTGATCACCTTGTGCGACCTTTTGACAAGCAAAGTCAGTGGGGAAGCCAGATTCACTTAACGACCATAAGTATTCACTGAACAACTGGTGGCAAGAAAGGTTGTAAAATGGGACAAACCTTACTTAACAAATGTCTCAATGAGCAACATAAATTTTGGGCTCAATTGTGGTCGTAGGTCGAGGACTCCCTGCAATGAATTTACATTACTAAGATCTTCAGAATCATTCAGACTTTAGCTAGACCGGTCATGAATTGCAGCTTAGTGTCATTTATAAAATTCCAGCGAAGCGCGAAGTTTCTTCGAATACATCCTATTCCTTTTGTATGCTGTTATACACGATCTGCCAAAGAAGGCAAAACTCCAAATGTCTCAAACAGAAAGTCAATGTGAAGCAGAAGGGTGAGGGAAAATAACAACTCTGAATGGTGGGCAAGCTATTGAAGCATCTTTTCCTAAATCATTACTTTTGGAAAGACAGACAGTTGGCCTAGCCAACTTCCATTTGGAAATCTAGCATACACTTTGATAGACTGCACCAATCCTTTGGAAGTTGTTCCAACGAGGTTCATAAAATGATTGAGGTATTTTATAACTAGGGTACATTAGAAATTTAAAAGTGTTTGACATAGAAAGTAAGTATAATAACTGATGTAGAACCTTTGTTGATAAGAGAAATCTAAGAACTTTATGTCTGAAATAAATGAGATTTGGCTATGCATCTCCTTTGGTATTTTACTGTAGCTCTACTTAACCAGTTCTGACTAAATGTCTGCAAAGCAAGAGGCTTGAAATATCCTTGCTCTGTTTTATTATCTCAGAATCAGGGCTAATAAATTTGCATCCCACCTGATTTTATATAAATATGAAGTTTGCAAAGTTTTAAGTCAACTCATCAATAAATGTTTCAGCCTGTTAAAAAGGTACATGTGCTAAATGCTAATTTAATTCTTTAATTTAACATTATTTGAAAAGTACTCTTCTGGAGGAAACATTAGACCTTGTTTCACATGGGAAAGTATCCTTTGTCTAATACAGTTCAATCTACACTAAATTTGTAGATCATTTAAAATAAGGGAAAATCAGTTTAGCTATTCAAGTATTGACTATATATGTAAATTGAATTAACTGGCTAAAGAAGATACAGTTGCTTAACTAAGCTCGCTTTCAGCAAGTAATATCTTCATAAATAGATTTCTGTGTATCCTGAGATACCCAGCAGCACACATTATGTAGTCCACACTGAACAACGTATCAAATATCAGAGTGGTTATTCAATCCATAATAAGAAAACATTAGAAGACGCACAAATCTGGGCTTTAATACCAGAATACAATACTACCTCATATATTCAACCATCTTGACTTTAGTTTCCAAAATATTTTGGGTGCCATGCATCAAAGAAATGCCAGGACGAACACTCTTGTTGGGATGTTTTGAGCTGCACATCTAATATTCACCCTGCCTTTTTCAAAAAAAAAAAAATTGAAACCAGGAAATCTTCAATGAACTAAAGCTTCCTGTTTTGTTTGAAGCTGACCTAAATGCTCTGGTTACCAGCTTTGGGCAACAGGTTTCACCGTTTTTAATCTGAAACTCATTTACATGGTTACTCATTTGCATGAATAGGAAATTACAATTAAGTATTTTTTTTATTTTTACTGTTGCAGGATGTGGCCAAAGGAAGAAAGGATGTATGTATAGATGTTACTAACATCTACACATGTGAAATAATTAACAAATATATAATAATGCAATATAGACAATGAAAAAAATCATTAGGCTATACATGCAGAGTGCTGTGATTGTTTATATAGTATTTTTTCCCAGGACTGTAACTAGAATTTGTATAATTTTTCCAGCATCAAGCTAAGCATACAATACAATATTCCAGAATGCATAGCCCACTTTAAAAAAAATGCATCAGAATTTTTGTGGAAATCTGTATTGCTTGCAAATCTTACCCTACTTAAGGCTTCCATTTAAACTAATAAATTCAGACAGAGAAGTCGGGAAAGAAATTGATATTCCACTAATCTGATTGATAAGCAGTTATCTTCATCAACAGTTAGTGAAAACAGAGTCACCAGTTCTAGTCACAGAGGACTTCAATGAAATGATTTCATGATTTTTTGTGAATTAACTAACAAGGATGGATGTATAATACAACTTTTATACCATACAAAGATCCTCCTATTCGTCCCACTTTCCTTATCAAGTAATGCCTAAAGTTGAAGAGGAATTTACACATATGAAAAAATTAAGACAAAAGTGTAAGTATGAAGGATTCTTTCTGCCCATACTACCTTATACTTCTGTATTATTGATTTAAATGTTATTTTCACCAGATTTTGTACCGGTAACCCTTGACTTACAACCATTTGTTTAGCGACCATTTGAAATTATGACAGAACTGAAAAAAGAGACTTATGACCAGTCCTCGCACTTACAACTGTCATAATACCCCTGTGGTCATGTGACCAAAATTTAGGCACTTGGCAACTGGCATGTATTTACGACAATTACAATGTCCCAGGGTCACATGCTCACCATTTGCAGCCTTCCTAGAAGGCTTCTGTCCAGCAAAGTCAATGGGGGAAACCAGATTTGTTTAATGACCATGGGATATGCTTAATGACCATTGTGATTCACTTAACAACTGTGGCAAAAAAGGTTGTAAATTAGGCATAACTCAATGACTGCCTCACTTAGCGATGGAGATTCTTGTCCCAGTTGTGGTCATATGTCAAGAACTACCTATAATTTACAGTCCAATTCTCCATCTAAACATTCCAAAACACAAATGCAATATCTAAAAAAATTCTGCCACTTAAAATAGCATTTCTTATTCTTTTCACATGAGTGAATCTGTTTCTATTTTTCATGCCAGCTTTTCCTCATACTTAACAATTCGGCTTAAGAATCTAAATATTTGAAATATTCATTTTGATGGCACAGAGTTCTTCTCTTGTTGAGGACAATGATATAGAATCAAAGAGTAAAGTCAGCCAGAAATTTGGAGCTGAATTTAGATTTCGACTATTAAGTTTCAAAATTTTACCTCAAAAGGATCTCATTGGTTTTCAGAATCTTAACAGTGAGATCGCTGTCAGCCTGATCTTAAGAGCTGCTAAGTGCTTTCTTTCTATGCTATAATTCTAGAAAGCTCTGATGAACAAAAGATAATAGAATATTATCAATGTCGTGGGTTTAAAACTATTATAGTGGTACCTGGATATGCATCATTAATTGGTTCCAGGAAGTGTGATGAGTACCAAAAACAATAAGTACCAAACAAATTTTTCCCGTAAGGAATAATGTAGTGA
The DNA here is from genome assembly GCA_032468155.1 of Oxyrhabdium leporinum. Taxonomy (NCBI): domain Eukaryota; kingdom Metazoa; phylum Chordata; class Lepidosauria; order Squamata; family Cyclocoridae; genus Oxyrhabdium; species Oxyrhabdium leporinum. Next base: position 560,940 of record JANHFL010007544.1, read on the forward strand.
GTCACAAGGCAACCGATACCGACAAGTTCTAGCTTGTGCGTTGAGTACCAAACAAACGCTGAGTACTGGGACAAAATTTGCACATCAAAAAGCACCGAGTATCAAGTTCGATGGGTTTCAAAGCAATTGAGTACCAAGGTATTACTCTAATAATAATAAAAAAAAACTGGTGCTGTTTTCATTTTTAGAAGGGGAGAACTGAAATGTACAAGGAATCTGCAGATCATAAGTACCTATGTCTTTCACTCTTGGACATCTGAAGTTGTTCTTAAGTGCAATGAAGAATGTGAAAAGACCATTGTGACACTTAGGGCTGGATTACCTGTTGAGTACTTAATCCTTAGAGCAAACATATAGACAAACACCTCCCCTAAACAAATATATTTGACATGGGCATATCTGGCATCAATTTCTGAAGGCTGCATCAAGGTTTTTGTTTTTTTGTTTTTGCATTTTTGTTATGAAGGTAAAATGTCTGCAATCCTTCAAACAAATGAGCAACAACTGTCTTTTTACCATGTTGTACAATTTGTTGATTTTCTGGGAAGGTGTCAAGTTTGCTCAGTGAGGTAATAATCAGATTCTGATCAGGAAAATCCTTTGTAAACTCCAGCACACTTTGGCATACTTATTATACAGTATTTTATAAGAATGCAATTAGCTTTTCTTAGTCAGACAAGCTGGGGAAAGTATGGTAAAGCATATAATAGTAAAATTCATTTTAAAAACACGACCCAAAACTTAGAGGTAGTAGAAATGCACATGTCAAGTAAATTGAACCTTCAGTAAATGATCAAACTCTGTCCATGGATTTTCTGTACCGTAAGAGAATAGAAATATTATAACATTTCACCTCTACCCCCGAGCTATATAAACTTATAAATATAATTTCCATAAGAAGGATAAATCGGAATGGAGTTTTTACTGAAGACTCTTGCTGATTTTCAGCAATATTGTAAAAACTGTTCAATGTAATTGTCTATTATTTGAAAGGATATCATTTGAGTCAGTGTCCTGTTCTGTGATGATGTTTTAATTGAACTGATAGACTAATTAATTAGGAAAGTGTAGGGTTAATCCACCATTTAATTTGCTCTCATTGTGATTTGTATTAAGTAAAAGTGTAATTTTTATAATCATTTAAGCAGGCCTCCTACTATACATGTGGGTCTTATTCCCACATATAATGTTGCACAGCAGAATAGGGCAAGGGGAATTAATCCGATGTCAGGAATGTCATGACATGGATCTCACCCCTTTTCTACACATGCTTCTATCTCATTTACATGTCCCAAAGTGGCAGAGCTTGCAATATAACACTGCTCTCTTTATTCTGCTGAGAACCTGTGGATGCCACTAAGACAGATAATTTCTTCTGAATTTCTATCATAATGCTCATTATAGCCCTCTTCACTGGCATTCCAGAAGAGAAAAAATGCATTGGATGCCTACATCAGATCCTTCACTAACACTTTGTTCCTACAGGAGAAAATAGCACATGTGTTTGCTGGACGGTGAAAATAACGCTCTGAACTATAGGTATCTTCAAGTAAATGTGAACAGAACATTATCTCATTTTTCCTTGTTCAGTATAGGTAGTTCTCAACTTACAACAGTTCCTTTAGTGACCATTCAAAGTTACAGCAGCACTGAAAAAAAGTGACTTACGTCTATTTTTCACACTTAGGAAAAACAGCATCCGCATGGTCACATGATTTACATTGGGATGCTTGACAACTGACTCACATTTAGGACAGTTGCAATGTCCCAGAGTCATGTGATCCCCTTTTGCGACCTTCTGACAAGCGAAGTAAATGGAGAAACCAGATTCACTTAACAACCGTGTTACTATTTTAAGAATTGTAGTGATTCATTTAAGAAATGTGGTGAGAAAAGTTGTAAAAAGAGGCAAAACTCACTTAACAAATTTCTCACTTGGCAACCTATATTTTGGACTCGATTGTGGCCGTACGTTGAGGTCTGTCTATATAAACAGGCCTGAAAAAGAGAAGATAAGGATGTATGGGGGGAACTGGCCTCCTATATGTCTCACCACACACATTCTCTGGAATCCCTAAATATAACTTGTTTCACATAATAACCCTGGCAAAGTGTAGGTTAAAAACAGTATATTCCTATCTCACTGTGTGTGACAAAGGAGATGCAGTCCACCTTCTTAACAAACAAAATGCCTGTTCCCATCTATGTACAACTCTATCGTTAAGCATCCTTATGTATTTGCTGTCAAGGTATCCCAGGCTCCATCTGCCAATTCCTTCTTGGGACTATTGCCCACTCCTCCTGTCTATCTATTGCAATGATCAAAATTCTAGCGATGATATTATTAAACTGAGAAACAGCATGAAGAACAGAACTGATGAGCCACAGGCAGGAGGAATCTTATCTTCTATTGAAACAGGAGATTTACATATAAGACACTATTTAGCTAGCTTACCAATGTAACTTTGCCAACCATCTACTGGAGTAGCAAAATCACAATTGTCAAGATTTCTGTTTGGGAAGAGTTACCATTTTCCAGCTGCTGCACTTCACATGCTTTAATGACAACACCTATCAATCCACCAATTGCTTTTTCTGACTAGAAATTTACACACGGATAGTAATCGGAATTTTTCAAGGCAACTTTGGTGGAAGCATCAATGCCTAACATGGTGTAGACCAGGTATAGAATATTTGCTGTATTGAGAGACTTCTATAAATCTACTCCTATAAAAGCTTTAAAAAAGAAGAAAGTAAATCAACCATTATCAACCTTAAACATTAAACACTTTAGTTTGATTAGCTTTTGAAAAGAGATGCAAATTTTAAAGAGGGGAACTTTAAAGTTCCAAAACTCTCAGCTGGTTTAAGTTGTCAATGACTAATTGTGGCAAGATGGTTTCCGCTTCTGCAGTGAATTTCTCAATCATTTAGTCGTCTTGGCATGGAAGATGGTATGTGAGTTGATTTAGAACACTTCATTCACACATGTGATGATATATAGATCAGACACAGGCCTCTCATAGCAATTCAACGGGGAAATGACAGCCTAGCCTTTGTCCTTGACTTTGATGGTAAAGTACAAGCAAATGCCAGTTGGGAGCACATGGTTCTTACATCCCTAAATTTAGATCTATGAAACCAGGACAGAAATTCTTCAAGGATTACAACTAAAAATCAGTGAGATTACACAAGATTCATCTAGATTCTAAAGAATAGCTTTTGCGGGCTGACTTTTTTTCTTTCTTTTCATAATTGGCACGGCAAACTCCACCTCCATGTTGATCTGCAGTAAAAGGTTAGCAGGTAATATGCTGACAGCACCAGCCTGCCTTTTGTTGGGGCATATCACTTCATAGATTTCTTAACTTTCCCATATTTTCAGACATTATCACGAGGGCATGAACTTGCAGATATGGCACGACAACTCAGCATATTGTATTGGCATTGAAACAACTGAGGGAAGTGAAGTGCTCCTGAAATGGTAATTTGAGTAAAGTATGACTCAGGATATTTTGGAAGCTACCCACCCTAAAAAAGCTCACATAGTTTCACACAGTTATGGAGCCAATTATGAAATCACAGAAAGACAATGAATCCAGCATGGATCAGGCATTTCTTCTACCCACAATAAAATCACAGAAATCACAGAAAGACAATGAATCCAGCATGGATCAGGCATTTCTTCTACCCACAATAATCCACTTATATTCAGGGAAAAGAGTTGAAGATGGAGGCAGGGTGAGGAGGACTTAAATATGAGTGAAGTGTTATTGAAGTGGATCAAATGCCTCTCTAATGCAATTTTCTCTTCCCATACAACTCAACCATCTGTGAAATGCACGAGCACAATAAAACCCTCTCAAGTGCATTTTCATCAGCTGATGTTGAGAGGCAATATGGACAGCAAGGGACAGCTTCGGATACTAAGCAAAACTAATACAGGGCTGGGACTGTATCCCTTATAAGCACAAACTTTCATATGCAAGTTATAGCTGCAAAGGGTTTGTTCATGTGGTAAGAACATATATATTACAGTATACACACAATTATAGAACCACATATCCCATTATCAGCGGGTAAAACTATGAGCATCTTTGAGGCAATTGGAGGGCTAAGTGATGTGTGCAAGATGATGTTATTGCACAAGTGATGCAAATATGTCATATATTTCATTTGTATTATGGCATGACTGATACAAACCAGAGGTACACAATGATGTATACAGTGACATTGTGGCTGTTCCTGGATGGCTATGCCCTCCTTCCACACATCCAACTATCTTCACAAGACCCGCATATCACAGTAGTATTGGCTGGCAAAAGACCTCCAAGATGGGGTGAACAGATCATATAGCATGGATACATATTCAAGAGGATCTGATTCATGAGGTCGTTCTTGTCATTACTACACAACTATATCACTGTTTAGGTTGCTGCTGGCATGCAATGCATGCTTGTGCAGAATTTTACTTAGCATCACACACACACACACACAATCCCGATTGTTAAAGTTTGATGTGTTTCTGCTGCTGGCAATTATTAGTTCTCTATAAATATCCAGCAGCATGGTGCCTTCCTCATGCAGTGCCCTTATAACTTATACAATTTTGCACATCAGGTTATGGCAACCTGTATAATCCAATCTCATGCATTGTTCATGAACTGAAAATAAAGATTTCATTCTTCTTGATCATGGATAGTATAATATATATGGCTCCTATATTGCCTCCTATCCATAACTTTATCCATTACTTTTTCAATATATAGTCCATAGTACACTAACTATTATAGTGCATAAACTAAACATCTGGGCTCATATCCCCCCCCAAAAAAAATCACAAGATACCATTAATACACCAAAATGCTAGACATTATAGAAAATGTCTGCTTTGCTTGTAGTATTTTATATTTTTCTGCAGCTTAGATCAGGGAGACTATTAGCATCTTGTAATTTAGATATCAATAGTCTGCTTGGTACGTAATGTATGGCCATGTGCTTCCTGTTGTGGTGGGTTTCAATGTTATGACACTTCCTGGCCTCTTAATGAGCAGTTCAATCACACCAGGTTTTTTTTTTACGGGACAATTTTGAAATGCCCAAGTATAGAATTACTACCAGTAGTTTGGAACTTGCTGATGCTCAAAAACTTTCATTGCCCAGGAGTTTAATAAAATTACAACAAATGTAAACTACTCTGAATAAGTTCTATAGATTGGATAATGCAGCATTTTGTCTTCTTCAGGGCAATATGAAAAGCTGATGCAGGGTGAACATGCTTGTACTTCAGTGTATCTGCTACTCTGTATGCCAGAAGACTCATTCATTTGTGTGTGTGTGTGTGTGTGTGAGAGTAAATTAGGCCTCATGAACAAACAGCATCTGATTATCCCAAATCTCCAAGTGTCTCTTTTACCAGGTTACTCTGTTCTAGAACAGCCTGTTAATGTTTACCTGAGAAGAAAATATTTTTGTAGACTTGATGACTTTTCTCAATTATGTATCTTCCCAATGCCTTGAGATAAAATTGCACACTGGACCATCTTATGACATTGTATAGAAAAAAGTCTGTGTGTGAGAGAGACAGAGACAGAGACAGAGACACAGACAGACAGACAGACAGAGAGACAGAGAGACAGAGAGACAGACAGACAGACAGACAGACAGACAGACAGACAGACAGACCAATCCATAATAAGAAAAACAAAACCAGGCATGATGTCTGATTTCACTAACATCAAAAAAGTTAGCCTAATTTGTAGCAAACAAGGGGCTATGAGACAAAAGTACCTCAACTGATGCTCCAAAATCTAAGCATAGAACAAAGTTGCTCAGGAAGCTGTAAGACTGGTGTTTTTCTACCTTTTTCTCCTTTCATACTTCTGTTTGGACATTTTTAACAGCCACTCTTTTTGCTTGCTAGAGCAGCACCTTGATAGAATCAACACAAATTTACAAATAATTTGCAAGATTTCATTTTCAAGACTACTTCATCAAAACAGATGGTACGCAACAATGGACAATACTTGAGGTGTCATGAAATACAATACCACCATGGCTATTATATTATTTTGGGGAGAATGAGGGTAAGGAAAAGAGAATAAGGTTGCACACTGTTAGGGCTGAAATGGTTTTTAATCGCACCAAGCCTCTCAAAAGCTGCTAGGATGAAGCAAAAAATAACAGCTGGATTAGGGGCAGGTGCTGTATACCAGAGTTATCAAATCTTCAACTTGGTCAGTTTATTTCTGGCACAATCATTCTTTTGATTGCCAGGCAATAATGCTTCAATGCCTTTAATTCAACTGGCTCCTCTGCAACGTTTAAAAAAAAAGGTAATTGGAAACTATGATAGCTATGAATGACAACATACGACGTTGACTGGGAGTCATGCCAATTGTAGCAAAAATGCAGGAAGACTTAGATGGTATGGACACATTGTATGTGGTACAGAAGACTTGGTGACAAGGACAGCCACGCGTATGGACCCTGAGGGCCAGTGACCCCATGGCAGACCCAAGAAAAGGTGGATGGATCGCATCATGGAGAACATGAAATACATGGCGTTGCCCTTGAAGACATCCTGGATCGACCCAAACGTAGGCGGCTTTGCCGACAAGCGGACCCTGCCATAGCGCAGGAATAACACTAGGAAGAACAAGAAGAAAAGATAGCTGGAATCTATGTATGACAGGGAATATAATAACAATGAGTAGATGCATACAAACAAACACACACACACACACGATGATCACTGGTTAAAGAAGCTGAACTTGTCAGCTTTCCAGCTTTTCAGGTTCGAGACCCAAGCACCATGTGGCAGTGTGAGCTCCTGTCCTTTTCCCAACTCCTGCCCATCTAGCAGTTCAAAAGGTGCCCCTTCAGTGGGAAGGTAACAGTGTTCCATGTTCCATTCCTTGACATATAGTCATGTAGACACATGACCATGGAAATGTCTTCAGACAGTACTGGCTCCCTCAGCTAAGAAATGGAGATGCACACTACCCCCGAGTTGAACACGTGTGTGTGTACAGATAGATAGATAGATAGATAGATAGATAGATAGATAGATAGATAGATAGATAGATAGATAGATAGATAGAT
>JANHFL010007544.1:578957-591474 GCA_032468155.1 Oxyrhabdium leporinum
CTCCCATGGGACTTCCGACATTGCTTCTTCCTCAACCGTCTCTCCAGGACGATCTAGACCGCTACGGTCCCCCTCCACGCTTGGTTCGGTATTCTCCATCGGAGACCCAACCTGCCTATTTTCAAGCACCAAAGGGTTTGTCCTGGTAGTGATTTCAAAATTAATTCAAGAGTAAAACTGGATGACAGCATTGTACCACTTGAACTGACATAAAAACATGAGAGCGGGTATAGCAATACTAAGAGACCTAAGAAAGAAATGTTCTTCAAAATATGTTACAGTACTTAATTTTTGGCTTCTTCTTTTAAGTACTTTTCATACCTTTCAGTCCATCTGCATTTAAAACACAAAGATTATTATTTTGAAGATAGCAATGTTCACATTTTGGACAGAGAGGACCACCAGTTTGAAAGAGGGGTCAAAGAGGCCATCTGTGTCAAAATTGAACAGCCCTCTCTCAACAGGGGGAGGGATATGACATCATCTATCTCCAGACTACAACAAAGTCCTTTCAACAGTTCCAAGAAGGCTCCACACACCCATTTGCACTACTCAGGTGCCCCTGACGACACAGATAAACCTCTAGGTGGCCTCAATGGCTCTCTAAAAGAATGCAAATGACCAGTTGTCTGCAAGGAGTATAAATCCTTCCATTCCCCAGACTCCAGTCAGAGCTGAAGGAGCTTCTTGGATGAGAAGCTAAACGTCTTCAAACCAGAAAGTCCAGTTGCCTCTTGAAAAAGCAAGTTTGGGACTACCTTTCATACTGTACGTGTGGACCCCAATTTATTAGCTAGACCATGTTGTTTGGGAAATTTGGGGGTTTCATATCATTTCTGGGGAACACTCAGGATTGGAAAGACTTTCTTTCTTTCTTTCTTTCTTTCTTTCTTTCTTTCTTTCTTTCTTTCTTTCTTTCTTTCTTTCTTTACTTACTTACTTACTTACTTACTTACTTACTTACTTAGCCATCCCAGTCTACATGACTCTGGGCAACTTACAAAATATGAAGTAAAATTATAAAGAAACAGTATATAATCCAAAAGAATAAGTCCCAGAGAAAAATAACCATCACTTAAATCCCCAAAACATTTCACAAATAGTCTTCCACATATTCTAACTCAGAGTCCAGGGATGGAGCCAGGTTTTAAGACATCATTTAAACAGGCCAAGATGGGGGCCATATGAATCTAGGGTGGGATGGTATCTCAAGAGCAGGTGCCATGATGGAGGTCTACCTCTCTGTGAACCTGTTAAGGATCGACAGAAATGTTCTGTCTCCACTGGGGTCAATGGAGCTCATTCAGAGATTAATTGATAATCATTTGAAATCTTTATCCAGCTTGAAATCATGCTTTACATTTTACATTTTCTTGGCAATAAATGAACTATTTATATAAAAAGAAAGGAATACCGTGTTGCTTACAATTCATTCCACCTTTTTCAGAAGATAGTAATAACTTTAACCATGTTCAAGGATTAATTTAATTTCTTGCTTCCCTGCCTTTTTGAAGAAGAAAAATAATACAAAAGAAAAAAATAACACTAATTGAAACAATAGCAGATGTATGCAGTGAATGTCATTTCTTCCGCTAACAGTAGAAATAGCTGTGTAATGCAACATTGACAGCTGTTAAAGAACTGACCAATCATTTTAATTATTTTCCCCTAAATAAATATCCTAAGTAGTAGATGCCACTATGCTGATTTCCATCCTTTGAAATGACATCAGATGTAAACCAAAGGTACATGGTGGATATCGATACTAACGTCCTTGGTCATCAGGAGTAGCTACATGCTCCATGCAAACATGTGTCCTGATACATTTTTTAAAAATGAGATGAAGTATGTGTGTGGGGGGGAGAGGTGGGGTTCCATACTAAACCCTTTGCCTGCTCATCTACTTGCTTCTCTGAATCTCACACAATTTTGAAAAAAAATGTCGGGCCTTTATAAATATATTTGCACACAACATACTGTGAGTAGTCTGTTGGGTACCATGTTCCTCAAGAAATTAATGATCTTTATGTTTTACAATATGTTAAATTGTACTTAATTCATCAGAATGTAGTCAAGCAACTAAGCAGAAGTATAAAAACTGGTAAGGGTCAATTTTTATTTGGGATATTTCTCATTTTGAGTTTCATTTCCTCTTACATACTCACAATGAAACTACTAAATGCCAAGCTTTGTAATCTTGCCTTATATTAAACTTATCTTGTAATGATGAGCAGGGCAGCAAAATACAAATGAGGAAAAAGGTTTAGGGCTGTAAGCAAAATCTTGTTATATATCTCAGTTTGAGCAGTGAGATTTCAAGGATTGTAGTGTTAACTTACAATTTGGTTTTCTTGAAACGAGGTTCTAGAGACTAATTGGCATTGCAGCATTTGCATTGATTTATAATCCACATATTTAATGCTTTCAAGGAGGCTCAGAGCCTTAAAAGTAATGAATTGGCTTGGGAAGACATCCCAAAGGGCGGTATCAGCTGCATTACAGATTTTCTCCTTAAAGTCATCTTAAAAGAGCATTCAACAATTCATTTGAAACTTTGTTTAGAAATTACGTGCTCAAACAGGTATTGATCTACCCATGCTATCACATGGCATAACTAGCATCCTTAATTTCATGTTCTAGCAGATTAAATAATGTGACATACCAATTATTAACATCACAGCGTTTTGGTGAGAGTAACTTTCTCAGAGCATTGTAAGTACCATATACATCTTAAATGTTCTCAGCCTTTGATGCAAGTAAACCTTCCATTTGTTTGCTAAGTTGGTAGCTCAGAGCACATTAAGGGCTACACAATCATCACCACTGGGACTTAAATAAAACAGACATTATGAGATTTCTACAGTTCAGCTTTGGAAAACAATCTTACAAATTTCCACACCCCATAAGTAGTAACTTCACCATCAACTTGCCTTGTTGTCCTGATTATTTCCTGAAGTGTTAGCATGTAGAGGGTTGTCATTCTATTCTAAACATTTATTTGCTCCAGTTTTTGCATGATGTTCCTCAGAGATAAATGCTGGACAAAATCCATGCCCATTCCTGTTTTGCAGAAACCTTTATTTCTTTATCATTTGTCATTGATTCTTTGTTTATAATTGTTCCCAGTCAGACTGACCCAGATTCAAAAGAACCAGAAAAGGCACTGGATTCTGGACAGGTGGATTTTTTTTTTTACCTTTCCCTAGAAGGCTGAGGGAAATCTTTTATTTTGGGGGGGGGAAACAAGATACAAAAGTGAAATATGAAGCTTACATGTATAGTTATGAATGCTTTCTATTGCCTCTATTCTATATTCTGTTCTATTGCTATTGCTGTAGTAATCACTACACTCAATTACTCCTTAATTACTATTACAATAGAACACTTTATAGGAATAGAATTATATAACAATGTTTTCTTACAAACATTCTTAATTCCTCTTTCTGGAATTTCTTCTGCTTTTTTCTTCCCTGTTTCTGGCCCAGCACACAGAGTTCTTGCAACTTTCCGCATTGTGTTTTTAAAATGTGTACTTTTCCTTGCTATGCCTCTCTACTTCTTTTCCTCTGGACAATTCACTCCCTTTGAAGGAAAAGCACCTTCTTGAATTTGGCTGATGACTGTAGAATCTGCAAGAAAACCGCAAGGACCACACAGTTCTACTGTGAGCTACAAGTATTCTCTTTTATCAGATGCATCTCATCCTGTCTCCTCCCACACCTTTCTTAAGATTGCAACTTTATTGGCAACTCTGCCAGGCTGACACAGAGAAGAAGGTCGCATAGGTGCCTGTAATTTTTCTAAGCAGCCTTCTCTTCTATGCATCTATTCCCCGATTTCTTAATTTCCTCTGAGACAAATACAAGTATGCTTCCATCTCTTAGGGCTTTGAAAAAATCAAGGGGAATTCATTTCTTCCCGATGCCAACATTGGTTGTTTAAATCTCTTCAACATGCAATCTGGAGGTGTAAGATAGCCAGTGCATCATATTCTGCCTTGTCAAAAGCATTCTGTTTGCAAGCAGGAATGGTGCAAAAAGATAAAGCCAGAACAGAACAGGCAGTTCAAGGCTGACCACAGTTTCTCTCATGATATTTCTTCTCCCCCCACCCATCCTCCCCACATATACTATGAAAACTGTCCTTATCATGACCTTTAATTGGGCAAAACAATGCATCATAAAGCAACAATTTTTGAATCAAGGTACTTACTTGCAGAATTCATCCAAAATTCAAGACCCATGATTCCCAAAGGAATGAAATTTGGGAAAGTTGTTGCTCCTTCACTGCTACTGGTTGCTGCTGCAGTCATGTGGTCATTATTTTCAATGTCCCATAACAGTTTCCCAGCCAGGCTCATAATCCGTCCTTTCCCTACCCAGCAGCAGCCATTTACCTGCCTGATGGAAAGAGAAGGATAGAAGCAGGAGGAATCAACTCCCCCATACATTCCCCTGACCTGTGCCACCCTTTTCCCCATGAACTTTCCTCAACCTGTGTTGTCTCCATGTGCCTTCCACAAGCTCCACAGTGCCTCTTGTACATCACCAGGCATCCTTTCTGAGCCATGTCACACCCCCATGCACATACCCTGATCTACGTGGCACTTCTTGTGCATCCCCAGGTTTGTGGTGTCCTCATAAACCTTTCATGATCTGCATGACGCCTCTTGCTCACTCCCATGCACCCCCCCCAACCCACACTCACTCTATGTGACTTCCCTGACCTATGCAGAATCTCTTGGGCACCCACCCACACACTTCCCAACCTGTGGTGTTTCTGACCTTCACAGTACCTCTTGCCCCACTCACAATCCTTTACTGACACAGCATCTCTCACATAAGCTTGCAACCATCATGCATTCTTCTTCACCTGTGCTTTCATCCACAAGCTACATCCACTAGATCCATGTGGCACCTGTTACACATACTTTTGGCCCCCATGCACCCTTCTTTGTGCTATCCTCCCACATGCCCTACTCATATAACACCTCTCATGCACCCTTGGGTACCCTTCCTGACCTATTTACATTCCTTCCTGATCCATGCAATATCTCTGGCACATAACCACACATCCTTTCTGACTCACACAGCGAAGGAAGGAAGGAAGGAAGGAAGGAAAAGGGAGGAAGGAAATGATAGAGATGAAGGGAGAAAGGAAAAGGGAAGGGAGAAGAATGGGAAGGAATCATGGAAGAGAGGAGGAAGAAATGGGAAGAAGGAAGAAGAGAAACAGTAAGAAGAAGGGGAGACACGGGGGAAGAAAATAGATAAGGATGGAAGGAAGGAAAGAGAGGGAGGGGAGAAAGGAAGTGATGGAAGGAGGAAGCAATGATGATTTCTGAAGGTTACTCCCTGCCAGCTTCCCACAAGGATATTCAATGGGGAAGCTGGCGGGAAGTCAGAAGTCACTATCACTTCTACTGCAGTTTTGCACATTATGATGTTCACCTTCTATTTATTTGGTCATTTCATCTAAACATGCTAAGTTTAATTTTTCTGGGTGATTCATAGATTAATGTGTACAAACATGATATCTAGCAAAGTCTAGAGTCTAAGTCTGATCCCACAAAAGCAGATACAAGGGCCAACGTTCTCATATGATCAGCTTAATGCTACCTTTGCTGTGAATCCTCTGCATACAAAAGTATATATTTCAATGTTGCCAGTGACTGGAGCTTTTTGCTGGCACTATGGTTACAATCAGGTTTCTTAATGTTCAGCGCATTCTTTTTGATATTTTCATTAGGTTTTGGGAAAGGGAATAGCTCTCTTAATTAATAACAGCTTGACTGAAATTTTATATGAACAAGAAGATCATTTCTCAGTCAGATAAAAGTTCAGGACATGGTTATGTAAACTGCAAATTTTCCTGGGAAGAGGAAATTTTCCTTTGAAGAGACCTCAATAGATCAGAGGAAGGCTTTTAGAAAGAACATTAGAAACAACTGTATAGCAAGAGATCTATTGCTACTAAACTGAAAAAGAGTTGCCATGATGCCTGGAAACCCATCCTTTTCATCTGACTAAATGTCAGTAAAGAGAACGATGCAAGAATCATGCTTGGGAAAGAATCACTTTAAATTTTAAGATGTTTCCAGAGAACATGACAATTTATAGTCCACGGTTTTTTTCAAATAAACATTCTTATTAGCTTCACGAAGTATATTGAGAAAAGAAGATAGGTTGTTTACTTAACCCACATGCAAAGAACATACTCATAGATAATAGTTTGCCTTGCAAAGCAGCTGGGCTTTTGAACAGTTTTGGGTAGAATGGCTTAAAAGTTTCGAGTTGTTTGTTTGGAAAGAAGACTTTTTAAAAAAGGAAATCCCTTTTTTTAAGGTGGGTGGAACTGATAGATGAGTTGCTGGCACAAAGCTGAAAATAAGCCTTATGAACATGGAGAAGGTGTCTCTGTCTTTTCAACAGAGATGAGACTCAGAAATATGCACCGAAGAGTCATCTTGTCTTTTTGGCTCTGAATAGAAGAAATGGCTCTTTGTAAGCCTTGCAGAGAGTTGTTCTTTCTTTCCTTTCTCAAAAATCACATTTTCATTTAATTTGCTTGTTTATAGTTGGGGGAATGGCAGAAAGGGCAATAGACGAACCTGATTCAACCTGAGTCTGAAGCGAATTTGAAGTAGTATGTACTACTTTTTAAAAAAGTTATGTGTGTGTGTCTGTGTGTTTCTTCTGGGAAAATTTTAAGATGTGTCTTCAGCTGAATGATTTCAAACATATGCAGGAAGCACCACTGTGCTACTTCTTTCAATTCCCTGTGGCCCATCAAAAAAGTGTAAGTAGACAAAATGGAGCACATTCAAAATGGAAGGCAAAATTATAACAAAGTAGCTGTCAGGATGGACCAGGGAGCTTCTTTTAGCAGAAAGATTAAGCAGGATACGATATGTCTCACAAATAAGGGAGTTTTCAAATATAAGAGGACTGACAAACGCTTTTTTATCTCATGAAAATTCAAACAAGAAATAAGTATTTTAATAAATTTTGATTAGAGTATTTTCCATATTTTTTAAAGACACATAAGATCAATCAAGCTGCTTAAGAACATTGCAAAATCTTCTCTGACAGCTTTTAAAATAAAGTTATGTTAGCTTCATTAGCTTCACTCTAAGTGCCAAAGCATCTAATACTCCATTGTATGCTATATTATCTACAACACACACATACCCATTACATTTTAAAATGCTTCAAATTTCATGAAGTTGCTCTGTCTGATCAGAGGCTAAGTTTTCAGGTGAGTGCTCACAATATTTTGAGTGAAAAGGCATTAGATCTTGGGGTGGAAAGCGTGATACCAGAATCTCACAATATCTTATGATCTTGTAAGATCTTTGTGTATTTCAAAATGCTGAGGGTGTGGGCATTTGCACGAGACCATATGATAAAGCATGGGGGTGTCTGAAATAATTGTTAAAGTTTATGTAGGTTGATTTAGAAAACAGAAACCTCAGTATTTTTGATATTTCTGCATGTTGGAACCAAGCAATTCTGAAACTTCTTATGCTCAATATTTGCTTAGTCACATGCTGCAATATATGACTACAAACCAATCAGATTAGCGATGCCTTGAAACTATCTTTGGGATATTTAATTCTTGGCAAAATAGGCTTAAATACTGATGGCAACAGAATGTTGTGTGAAAGGGATGGAAGCAATGAAAAATTTCACTTCACTTCTTTCTTGAGATCTAACAAGCTCTACCAAGAGTTAGTGAAACATACTGGGTAAGAGAGATCTATCCTTTTTGCTCTTTTTTGCACAACTTCAAAAGCATTTGAACAACATTTGGCAAATGTTCTGGCAGTAAGCCCTAAAATATGGGGGGGGGGGGGGTGTTGTCATGAAATCTTGAGCCTTGCAATGCAGCCTCTGTAAATAGGCTGATTATGTATTGCCACAGAAAGAAACACTATCCAAATAAAATATATAGAATTATGACTCGCTCAGAATAAAGAAACTAAGAATTAATGGCTTACTCTTACACAAAAAACAGGACAGAAATATTTTGTTATTTCCATGTAGCCATCTACCAATCATAACAGTTTCATTAAATTATTTGGTTTTATTTAGGAAGAGGGTCACAAAACCACTTACGCATATACTAGAAAACTGATTTACATTCATTCAGATCTCTGTTATACGTTGGCTGCTATAGAATCCACATCCAACTGGTAGAACATACCTGTTGGTACATTAGACTTTCAAACAGGATTAGAGTAATAAAAAAAGACATCTATAAGCCTTGCCTAGCATAATCATTTGTTCTGAATGGAAGAGTGCCTTCACAGCTGCTTGTGGGTTGGACTCCACAATTCTGACAAAAGAGCTTGGCAAAAGACTTGTATATTTTTTACGATCAGTTGCTGAGGTAACATAACATGACAGCCGGTGTGGTGTTAGTGATTAAAGGAAAATGCCCTGTGTGATTTTTAAGCCTGTCGTTAGTGTCACCTACTACACAAGGCTGTCACGATAATATATAAAAATATAAAATATAAGAACAACTATAGTGTACATTACCTTTTGCTTTTGGAAATAAAAAAGGACAGAAATCTAGGAAATAAGCCTTAGTTTAGTCTCTTCCTTTTCTCACTTTTGAGAAACATTACATGGGATGCTTTGTGATTGATGATTCATAAAAATGGTGGGTTATTTGACTGAGTTATGATCATGCAAAAGTTAGCAACTTGGGGTTATAGGTTTCCCCCCCCAAGCTAATTAGGTTTATTCATATAAAGTGAGAACACTATCAGAACTTTTGCTTAATCTGAGCAAGCTCACAGTAGATGGTTTAGCTAAAGTAGGTAGTAGTGTAATAGTGTATGAGGAAGACCTTGACGGATGAGGAGAAGAGATGCTGTCTAGGAAATGATCAGATAAGAGAGGGAGGAGCCTGCAGTTGCTTAATGGTCAAAGAAAACAACCTAGGAAAGAGCAGCCCTAATAGATCATGCAGTTAAAAGCATGGGTGACTTGACTTTGCAGACTTGCAAGATTCTGTTAATGTAGGCTTGCAATGAAGCAGAATTAGCTCATCTGGTTGTGTTTCCTGTCTGGTTCACCTGAGAAGTCTCACAAGCACAGACCCAGCCACCATGCAAAGCCATCTACCAATCATAGCAGTTTCATTAAATTATTTGGTTTTATTTAGGGTCACAAAAATTCATTTAGAATTGTAGATGTCTATGGTACTGCCAACTCTGAGGCCTCTTGTCATGGAATATAAATTGCAGTTAACTCTGAGGACCTACTTTCAGAGTGACTTAAAAGATTGGTGAACAAAAGAAGAGAGAGATGCAATTTAATTTTGTGCTTCCCCAGCCCTTGTCTTGTCTAAATAATTGTTTTTATATTGACCACTGAAAAAAGTCAGGAAGATATAATTTTGACTAAAGAAGTCAGTGCAAAGAAATATATAAATAATTACCTCACAAATTCCATTCTTCTGCTCAATCTGAAGCTGTCACCATTATTTTATTTCCCAGGAACAGAATGCCCCCAGAAAAAAAGAATGACAGATCTACATGTAAAAAGTAATTGTCTCTTGAAAATCAGTTATTTTTTAAGGATGAGCATCCTTCTAGAGACTGATTTTTTATTTATTTATTTGTTTGTTTGTTTATTACATTTATATAGCCTTTCCTTCATCTTGTGTCAAACTCTAGGTGGCTCCATTATTTTCATGCAGTATTCATTATTCATTATTATAAGTTTTCTTGGACAAAACCTGTTCTATTCCAGATTTCCTAAAGTTATTTTTTGTTATATTCGCGTTTGGTTCATCAGCATCTACATTATCTCACAGCCCCATGAAACTTATAGCTTGGTCTATGAGTGTATGTAAAATCTGTAGCAACTGTGCAGTTCTGTGTGCAAGAAGAAAAGGCGTTTTCCATCTTCTGTTCACGAAGCAAGGTATAAGAGAAAATCAAGAACAGTTACTGAAAAGGCAACTAAGTCAGAAACATTCCCAAAAGGTAAGTTCTTTCATGAGTTATCTGGCAAAGACTTGATTGCCTTTTTATCCTTTTATCTCAACCTTGACCCTGGATAAAAACACAGTTTCATATTTTTAGCTGCTACTATCACCATCTATCATGTTGATAGGCAGCCACGTTGTTTCAGTTCTCAGCAGATTTAGTTTTACTCTTTTTTTTTCTATTTCAGAATATTTGGAGGTCCCTCTCGGGACTGTCTGTCATTGTTGCCAGGGTTAGAAATCTAAAAGAGTTATTTTGCAACATCTCAAAACTCTTTTTCAAACTCCCTTTGAACTATAGTTGCTGGAGTGTCCCCAATAAAGCTTCCTTGAGCTTATCACTTATGGAAACCAGACATAGAAATCAGCTATAATAAGAGAAGTGTGAAGTACATACAGATGTATTTAAAAATGTACAAGTTTATTAAGAGAAGCTATGCTGGATCAGATAAAAAGGCTGTTTCTTCTAAGATTACTTCCATAGTTTCCAACCAGATGCTTGCAGGAAGCTCTCATAAACAATGGAACTCCATCCTGCTGCAATTTTCCAGCAATTAATATTCAGATTATTTGTGTCCCTGATTTTACAAATATTAAAACAGCAATACTGAATTAAGGAAAGTGTGGCACTAATGAACCAAGACAGGAAAATATAGTCTCTTTTTGTATTTTTAATTTTCTACTGGTGAAACCCAGGTCAAATCATATGACTCTCACAGCATGGGACTCTTAGATACCACTGTACATAATATTGCTTATTTAAGGAGATCCCTCAACAGGCAATAATCACAAAAGGCAAAACACTTGGTGTAGTATGCCAAGAAAACTGCATGGATGTAGCTAAGAGTCAAGTTGAACTTGAAGCTGTTTTTACTTTATGATGACAGTGTCATATAGAAGAGCCTTTTAAAAAAGAATTGCACGTGTAACTCAGCATTCTGTGAGAATATTCTTCTCACAAGGGATTAACCAAAAAGTTTCAGCTAAGAGACATTCAGATTGCATCTTCTTTTGCAATATTATCTGCGGGTTCATTCCTCGGGGTTTAGTTTGCTACAAAACATGTCTTCACTTAGATCTAACCACAACACATAACCTACCATGCCGATTAAAGAATAGTGTTTTCCATGGGTGGGCTGCTGGGGTTCAAGGGCGTTCTGGCGAGCCCTTTGCTAAGACTCTGCAGAGTTCGGCGAACCCCCAAATCCCACTCCTGGCTGGCTCCGCCCCTCTCCGCCCAATCCCACCCCGGCTGGGAGAACGCTCTCTTCAGCCCAGCCTGATTAGCGGAAGCAGCTGGTTTTCACTAGAATCTGCCTCCGACGATCAGCTGTTTCAGGCTGCAGGGATCCCATTGCCTACTTCTGCCTCAGCTCCTTGAGCCCCGTTTTCAGCGTCCGTGCTCCAGGGATCCGAGCGGGCGGAAAATGGGGCATGTGGAGGTTGAAAATGGGGTGCTGGGGTGCACGGAGGCGGCAATAGGAGATGGTGATCCCTGTAATCTGAAACAGCTGATCATTGGGAGACCGATTCTTTTTGCTGTTTGCTGTAAGGAAGCAAATTGCTGGTAGGCAGACACAGATTTTTTTCCCTTTGTTTTCCTTCCTAAAAGCTAACTGCTTATGCTAATCAGGCTGTGCTGAAGCTGAAACAGTTTTTTGCTGTTTGCTACAAGGAGGCAAATTGCTGTGAGGCAGAGGCAGAGTTTTTACCCCCTTGCGACGGAGATCCCTGCAGCCTGAAACAGCTGATATCTACTCCACCTGTATTGATATATTCTTCAAAATATGTTTAAACTTTTAAAAAATTGGGAAGCTGGCTTGCCACAAAGCAAAACACCATCCTCCAGAAAAATCATTTATTTCTTTATTTATATTCCAACATTATTTGTATAAGTAATTCAAAGCAGAAAACATTCCAAATATCCCTCCTCCTCTTATTTTCTCCACCACAGTCATGTGCGTTAGGCTGGGCTGAGAGAAGGAATGACTGTCCCAAAATCAGCCAGTCAGTTGTTAGCTCACTGAGCCATTTCTGAACTTTCCTGCAATGTGAAAAAGAGAGCTATCTGTAGCCAGTGTTTTGTTTAAAAGTGTGTCCAGTATTATAAGCGTAGAACTGTGCATTGCTATGGTGGACAAGGATGCATTTATCTGCAATTATTTAAACAAAATATGACTTTTTCTGGAGAAGAAAGGCAGCTGCATAATCCCAGGAAGCTGTATAATACCAGGGGAAAAAATACAGCTGCCTTAAAAAATTACAAACAGATGCAGCATTCCTATCTCTGTGCTCTCCAATATATATATATATATATTTGCATTTCAATCCAAAATGCAGTGGTACAGTACAAGAGGGCAAGTTAGAATACACAATTAAGAATTGTTATTTGATATAGGTGGTTTGTAAACTTATCTGTGGCAAGTCTTCCCAGCCATTGTTTTGCAAAAGCATTCACAACAATAAATATGCATCAGAATCCAAATATAGGGTTCCAACTTTAGGTGACATTTAT
>JANHFL010007544.1:591574-604255 GCA_032468155.1 Oxyrhabdium leporinum
GAATGACTGGCCCAAAATCAGCCAGTCAGTTGTTAACTCACTGAGCCATTTCTGAACTTTCCTGCAATGTGAAAAAGGGAGCTATCTGCAGCCAGTGTTTGGTTTAGAAGCGCGTCCACCTGTCTTGAAAAAGCAGAAAAATTATAAGCGTAGGACTGTGCATTGCTATGGCAGACAGGGATGCATTTATTTGCAATTCTTTAAACAAAATATGGCCTATGGTGGGTAGACATTAAATAGGTAGTGGGAAAAGGTATTAGTCTTAGTTTTTATCTGTAACAGGACATGCACATGCATGCCCAGGATTTAGTAGATTGGGCCTCAGTTGCTCCTAAAGAATATGGTAGAAAGTATTATATGGTAGCCTTTTATTTTGGTGGTTTTTTTAGAGAGAGAAGGAAAAGGTGTGAGAGAGATTATACCAATATTTTAAAAGAAATGTAGACATTTTCATGAGAAATGCAAAGACAAATCCTGGGATTGGATATGAGAAGCATACATTATGACAAGCATGTAAATCTTCACAAAAATAAACTTTACTTGGTGGTAGGAAACAGGAAGCTGCTGCATCTTAAATCTTGTCAGATAAGCAATGTGTTGCCTGCCTACGTAATGCAATGCCAAAATTAACAATGGCATTTGTTGCAGTAATTCCTGGAGAGTCTGAATGCTTTAGAGTCATCTCTGGATATAATGGACTGTTCAATGCAGTGTCCCAAATAACTGACCTGGGGAGTTATTGCTCTTTTTTACAATATATCCAGATGGAGGCTTTCCCACTGATGGTTAGCAGAAATCTGGTAGTAAATCAAAAGGTTATTCAGGATACCATTTAAAAGATTTCAGTTGGCTCTTTAGGAGTGACATTTCTTGCTGTTAAGGGTGTCTCTGCGGTCAGATTCTGCAGAGGTTCCAAAGCAGCTCTCAGTTTCTCTGATTCAGAGTTGGCCACGTTGGGAAGCTGAGCTGATTTATTTCTGGCACAGCGGAATTGCCGTTGAAACCACAGCAAAGCTCTCCTTTTTCTTTAGTTTTGCAGTGCTTTAAAATGCTGTGGTTTACTAGAAGCCTGATCGCCTTTTGGAGAGCTTGTTCCCACTGCAGGTCCTTCATGGAGAATAGCAATAGCATTTAGACTTCACACTGCTTTACAGCCCTCTCTAAGTGGTTTACAGAGTCAGAATATTGCCCCCAACAATCTGGGTCCTCATTTTACAGACCTCAGAAGGATGGAAGGTGAGTCAACCTTGAGCCTGGTGAGATTTGAACTGTCAAATTGCAGTCAGCCGGCAGTCAGCAGAAGTAGTCTTCAGTACTGCATTCTAACCACTTCACCACCACAGCTCTTGAATGTGGATGTGTTTCATGCCCCAATGGTTTCAATGCAACCAGGTAAATGTGCATAATATAAATATATATATAAATATAAATATATATACTAATTTAGAGGAAAATGCCTGCATTTTATTAATCTAGTCTGTGAAAAAAAAACACCAAGGGCCTTTTTCCACAGTATCTCTTTCTTCAGCTTGTGGTAGAACAGTGATAGTTTAACATTCTTTGCACTTGGAGATCAGAAGCTATAAAGACAGCCTTGGAATGGACAGATTCTGTTTTTTGACACGTAGAAGAATAAAATAAATTGATAGAAGAGATTGTGAATGTCACCAGAATAGATAATTCGACTGCATGCTTATCTTGCATACCTTGGCATAACGTGCTACAAAATGTGATAAAATGCCGTATCTGGGATTTTTAAATATGTCACCATATTTACGGAGGTGAATTGAGGTGAAGATATCATGGGTCTCATCATCAGATAATGAAACCTCCACAGAAAATGAAGCAAAATCTGAGATAACTAAGAACCCAACAATTCAGCCCAAAGCTACGTGTATTCCACACTATGGTAATTAAGCTGAATGAGCACTATAACTGTGACCAAAAAGGATGAAATTGCCCATATACAAATGCTTTGCTAATAGGAGGAAATTCTGGTTTCATTTGTGAAGCAGAAAGAATGCATTAGTAACCCGTAATTCTTTCTTTTTATTCCTTAATTATATAGGGAACATTGGGCATGACTAGTTTACGACGTGGGATCCTTGGTGCTCTCTGAGCTTGGTAGTTTTCTTGCAGACATCTCCTTACCAAATTAGATAACATCAGTTCACAATGAACTGAATTTCTTTTTTTTTCTCTTATCTTTCTTTTGCTTCTCAACATTTTCTGTTTGTCTCTATGATAATATGCATATGGACAATCTTCCTCACAGTGACTGAATAATTGGAATAAAACTATTTCCATCAAACTTCTTTGGTGGAAGTGCACATCAATGGAATATCCTACCGACATAACTTTGATACAAATCCTGTGAAGCACACCAAGGCAGCTTCTTTAAAGTGATTGATAATCTAGAGAAAGGGGATGGGGGATGGGGTTAAAAAAGATAATCTAGAGAAAGCTAGAAATGACTTGAAGGCTGCTAGAAACTATGCATGCTACAATTTTTTTAACTTTTCCTACTTCAATTGGAATTCTGGAAAAATAAAACTGAGGTCAGAGCGAATGAGGATAATAAAGGAATGTTACCAGGGATAGCTTCTAATTCCTTGGAAAGAATTGCTGTTTGTATATGGACGGTATAATTGAAGAAACTGTTTATTTGAATGTTCCTCCTGTTTTAAACAGTAAAAGGCCAAAAATGCTAATGAAGTATATGACAAATGAAGGGATGAACAATGAAGTCAGTCACAATAGATCACATTAGTCTTTTAGAGGAGAGGGTTGGAAAGCAATCTTAGCTAAATGAGACTTACTGAAGTTGGTCAGAGAGGAGACACAACTATGAGGTAATAAGAAAGGGGGAAGGGAGCTCACTATTTCATGATTCTACAAGATTTAGATTTCTTGCTAAATCTAGCACTATGAATTAGAGTTTCTATATGTAAAGTATCAGAAGGGACACCAAATGTTTGTGTTATCTCTAACTTTAATCTATTTATAATTACACTCTGTCCCCCTCCCTCCTAATCATTACATACCTAATGTAATGAATACTTTTTAATCACTTCTTTTGCATGTTTTCTTCTGCAGAAATCCAACATTTGTTTATACTTAGTTGTAAGTTGCTTAGTTGTAAGTTGCTTAAAAACAGCCCAGATCAAATCTCACATATGGTGGAAGTTGCATAGTGCAATAACAGCATATAAGAATGCATACTATAATATCGCACCATAAAGTCTTCCATACCACTATGAATCTCTTAGAATTGGAACAATATATTGTATAAACTATATCAAACTACGCCCAAAGATTTAATAAATTATATGCATCATCTGAGTCAATTTTGCCTTTCAGTAGCTCTCTAATTTCTTCTGCAATTAATAGGCCTGAGTAGGAAAAATTTCAAACAGACTATTGGCCATAATGGTGAGTTAAAGTTTCTGGTTTTTTGCCTCTAGTAACCATCTGGATTTTTGCAGCTCAGATAAGGTAGACCTAATAACATAACTCTGCCAAAATACTAAGATTGAAATATCCTTGAGTCCTGTAATTATGAGTAGATCTGGTACTCACTAACTTTCCATTCTAGTTCCTTCCTCACTTTAACCTATCCTTTTATGATATGAAATTTGTGTCTGTTTTGAGTTCTAACATGTCAAATCATACCATAATTCTTCATGCAATCCCAATTCAATTCTGGTTCTTTCAAAGGAATCCACAGATTTATAGAATCTGTCATGAAGTGGCTTGTTTCAACCATTGCATGTTTCTAAAAATAGCTTCTAGTGCCTTATTGCAAACTATCGGGCAAATCATCTGACAAATAAATCAAGATGTGTATCTTGCCTACCAACGTATGATTTCTGGGTCATAGCCTCCATATTTAGATTGAGAAACATGCTCACAAAATATATTTTAAATCACTGGCTATCTGTCCAGCACTTTTAATTAGTGCCATATTATATTGTGTGAAGCTGGAACTTGCCATTAAATTATGTTCCAGGTTTGGAAGGGAAAGCGCAGATGTGATTTTAAATCCAAAAT
This sequence comes from Oxyrhabdium leporinum, assembly GCA_032468155.1. Lineage (NCBI taxonomy): Eukaryota > Metazoa > Chordata > Lepidosauria > Squamata > Cyclocoridae > Oxyrhabdium > Oxyrhabdium leporinum. The sequence goes on from JANHFL010007544.1 coordinate 595,625, forward strand.
AAGAAAATGCAACAGCCATGATTCCTTTCTTATAAAATCTAGTATTGCATGTAGCAACTACAGTTTAGGAATTATTTTTTACCAAATATTAACATTTCTAATTGAATAAGTATATAAGAATAACAAATGGATGTTAGAAAATGTTAAAAATGGGAGGACAACTAGAGAAATAAGAGCATTCCAAACCATTATTATTTGCAAATAAAGCTTTTGAGTTGTTTCAATTTTGTAACATACTATGAACTTATGCTTGGATTTTTTCAGACTACAACCAAACAACCTTGATAACATAAAAAGCTGGATGGAGATCTTGAAGAAATAGGTTCAGAACTGAGATTTCTTTATGCATGGTATACGCTGTCTGAAATATCTTAACTGAAGTTGAAGGTAATTGAATGCAAATTGAAGTTGTGGCAATCTATTATATCCGAAGAGCACTGGTCGCAGGAAAATCTGTAAAGGATTATCCCATCCCTGCCATATTTCCTCCTTTCCTCCTAAATAAGATATTGCTGACATGAGGAAAATAATTGGAAATAATTCTTTAAGGCTATTGACTAAGTTCCAGCAACAAAGCAATTTATGACTTAGCACTAGACTATTGTGGTTTATGTGACAAACCATAGCTAAAAAACCATGGCTTGTAGTAGGTATCTTAGAGCCTCCAGATAAACAACATCCAGACAGCCCCAAATATAGTCTCAGCTATAGCTACCACTTTGGGGACTCTGTAATAGCTTGAGTTGTTCCAAACTGCAATAATATTAAGACTTACCAAACTTGTGATTGTGGTTTGTTTGCTTTTGATTTCTTCAGTGAATTCTGCATATGTGCTTTATAAACAATAGGTTATGGCTAGTATATTTAAATGAAATACAGTTTACTCAGTAAACCATATTAAGCAAAATATAACTTAGTGTGATGTATAACTTCAGTCCTAGCTCAAATGACTTGGCTTGTTATAGGACATTAAATTAGGAACTGAAGATTGCTAAAGATATGACTGGAAGGCATCTATTATTGTTTGATATCTTCCAGATACAAATTTTTCACTCATACTTCCATCTATTTTTCACGCATCTATTTATATACTGGAATTGTTCTTACAAATATATATTATTCTAATGTATAAACATAATGTTTATAGTGATAAACAGGCTGTACAAAAGAGTTTTCCTAATGTGATCACCCCACAAAGAGCTCTCTGGTATAGGAAAATGCTATTTCAGTTGACTAAATAGTGCCTAAATAGTTGACTAACATATTTTCTCTCTCTCTTGCAGATGAGATTAAAACAAATTCTATGTTGTTGGATTCTGCTACATTTTAAAATAAATGTAATTATTTCCTATTATATGACCCCCCTCTTACCTGCCCAATAAACAGGATTTAAAACTGGACAATATAAGTAAGGGTAAAACCTCTGCCCAACATATCATTAAAAAGACCAAAAATGATAACTAAGTATGTTTTTTTAAAGAAAAGAACCTCAAAGTAATGACAAATTGCCAAAGACTCATAAATTTCCAGATGTGTGTGCTCAAATAAGCAGCCTAGTATAAAGGACTTTCTGGTAATTATGTAATTTGGTGGGCAATCTGATCTGAGATGGTAAGGGGTTTCAGAGGGCAGACACTGTGATCAGAAAGATACACTTCCCGGTTCCCACAAGATGGCATTCTTTACTTGGACCAAGAGAATGCTCTTCTTACCAGATCTAACTAGGCAAGTGACAAAGAGAGTTGGTCCTTCAAGTGTCCTGGATCCCTCCTACGAAGGGCTTTATAGTAACACAGAACCTTTGAGTCACCCAGTATTGCTGGATTCAGGTAGCATAGAAATTTAAATAATAATAATAACAACCATAATAATAGAAATACATATAAACACTGTAAGAATTTTTAGCCCAGATACAGCAATAAGATTTGGTCTAGAGAAATGTGCTACAATAGCAATAAAGTGAGGTAAAATCACAAACAGGAATGGAATTGGAATGCCGAATGGCAAGACCATCAGGAGCCATCAGGATAAAGTCCACAAGTAACTGTGCATTTTACAGTTGGATACCATCAAGCATGGAAAAATTAAAAATATGATTAGTAAAAAAAACCAAAAACTAATCCAAAGAGCGAGAAAATTGCTGAAGACAAAATTAAGCAGGGGAACACTATCAAAGCCATCGAGGCCTGGGCCATACCTGCAGTATGGTACACTGTTGGAATTGTTAACTGGACACAAGCTGAGTTGGACCATTTTGATAGAAAAACAAGGAAATTAATGACTATTCACTATTCATTATATCCCAGTAGTGATATTGATAGATTAAACCTGTCCTGCAGAGATGGAGGCACAGGTTTATTTCAGGTCGAACAAACTGTCAACGGAGAAAAGCGTGCATAGGCTGATTATGTAAAAGGCGGCCAAGAACAAGCATTGATGCAAATTAAAAACTGGAACTTACTAGATGTACAGGGAACAAAAAGTGAATATCAAAATAATGTAATTAAAACACGAACAGAACGCTGACAAATATGGTCAATTTCTTCATAAGATTGAAGGGAAAGTAGATAAAGATAAAATCTGACAATGGTTTGCAACTGGAACATTAAAAAAAGAGAAAGAAACTGAAAGCTTGATTTTGGCTGCTCAACAGCAAGCTGTTTTAATTAATACAATCGAGACCAGAACTGAAAAATCATCAAATAATTCAAAAGGTAGATAGTGCAAAGAAACAGAAAAAATCGATCATATACTCAGTTCATGCAAGAAGATTACACAGACTGATTGTAAATGGCGTAGCACAGTCTTCAAAATGATTCACTGGAAAAATTATTGTGTGCCAGTAATGAAAAATTGGTGAGAACATATAATTGAAAAAGTAGACAAAATGAGCAGGCTAAAATATTGTGTGTGACTTTTGAATACTTACTGACAAAGTCTTGGCATATATAAAGCACCAGTTATAACTGATTGAAAAGGAAAGTATGAATAATTGATGTGGGAATACCAGGGAATAGCAGAATAAAAAACAAAGAATTGTAAAAGATCATGAAGTGTCAAGTTCTTAAAATCAAAACTGAAAGATTATGATATAAACCAACCATGATCGTCCCAGTGGTTATCAGCACACGATGATGCACTCAGTGCACTTAGAAAATCTGTGCATTGACAAATTTCCATCTGTCAGTTGCAAAAGGCCACGCTACTTTGATCTACACATATACTATGCTGATACATTTTGACATAGCAATAGCACTTAAACTTATATACCACTTCATAGTACTTTAATAGCATTCTCTAAGCAGTTTACAAAGTCAGCATATTGCCCCCAACAATCTGGGTTCTCAGATTTCCAGAACCATCCTAGGTTCTCGGGAAGAACTAGATGTAAATGAAAGCCAATGCTAGCTAAAAAATTGGCTGCTATGACTTCACATTGTTGTGAATAGATAATAATATTTATCCCAAAAGATGTTGAAGAACACATGTAAGCTGCAACTGGTCCATAATGTGATAAGGAGAAATTTCCTAATGGTGAGAACAATAAACCAGTGAGTGTTGCCAGATCCAATATCTAGATTTTTTTTATTTTTCTTATTGACAGTTGTTAAATCTAGGGTGTTGTGTGGCAGATGCTTGTCCGTTTGAATTCTAAAATCCAGGAACATTTTAGCTTCTTCATTTTCTATTACTTTGTCTATTTTATGGTCCCACCAGTTCTTGCTTGCAGGCAAATGGTATTTCTTGCAGCTCTTCCAATCTGCCCATTGTTCCTATTTTGTCATGCTGTTGTTAATAGTCAGTTTGCATGATCTTCTTGCAGCAGTTAATGAGATAGTCCACTGTTTTTTCAGCTTCTTCAGCATTTTCAGTCTGTTCCTGTCTTGTCAATTCTGGATTTATTTATATTGGTTTTTAACACTAAGTCTTGTGCAGCCAGAATTAGCCCTTCCATCTCTTACTGCAACATCCACTATCAAGACTTCTTAAAATTTTAAGGAAAATCTCCTTGGAATGCATGGAGTACATGAATATATCTGTACAAGATGTTCTAGCATACTTTTTTTTTAATTTCCCATTAATCTTATAATCTTAGGAATTCCTGGTGGTCTCCCATCCAAATACTAAACAACCCCTATTCTTGTAAACTTTCTTACAAGCAGTCAAAATTTTCTAGATTTGATGCCACCTAATCACAAATCATGAGGCATCCAGATATTTTTCCTATCTTAACAGCTGGTGTAAAGTCCACCAAAACTCAGCACTCCAAAATTTTTCATCTTCACAATATTTACAACTCACATTTTCCCCTACCATTCTTGCACATGTAATGCTTACCCAACAGTAACATGATCACTACTACTAAGTAAGGCTGCGAGGAAGAAGGTGAAGATTGACTACCACTGCCAGATATTTACTGAAGAGTTGAATGATAGGAGCCACTATCATTTTACATATTTTACATGTAAACAAGTTTTCATTGTGCAAAGGAGCCAAACATCTTATTTTTAACTCCCAACCCCGTTCCAGCAGTTGTTACTGTGCAACCTGTTCATTAAGATGTGGAACTGCCACCTGAAGTCATCTATGTGTGAGTTCAGTGGCTATATAAATTTGTTTACTAAATAAATAAACTGGTGCTTTGAGGGGTCCTTGGTGCTCTCTGAGCTTGCTTGTTTTCTTGCAGACGTTTCATTATCCTAACTAGGTAACTTCATCAGTCCTAGGAAGGAGTGTGGTTTACTGTCAGTTTATATCCTGGTGTCTTGCCTTTCTGTGTGTGGGGTGGGGGTGGGAAGCGGTTTTAGAGATTCTTTGGTTGGGCTGTTTACTGATGGCTCTTTGACAGTTTCTTGATGGGGGTATTGCTTAATTGATTGTTAGTCTGAAGTTGACCCTAGAGTTAATCTGGTCTGATCTGAGTGCTGATTTCTGGTGGAGAGGTGCTGGAGTCTTTTCCTCTTTGGGGCTGTTTGATTGCCTCTTTTGCAGTCTATATATGTTGTTAATGTCTATGTGTCTATTGATGACAGCAAACAGCACTCCTTACTAGCACTGATAATGTTACTTAGGGTAGCGAAATGTCCTCAAGCAAGCTCAGAGAGCACCAAGGACCCATCATTTCAATGCCGAGCTACAATTATTCTCCTTTATTGGTAGCACAAACTGGTCCTTTACTCGATATTATTTTGCTAATAAGAATGCTCAGGCACAAATGATCTGGCATTCTGAATAGCGGAGCTGGTAAACTATCGTTTTCCACTAATTTACAAAAGTACCTTTGTATTTTTGCAAACTGAAAAGTACTTCCAATCATAGTATTATCTCCCTTTTTTTCCTGGCCAGATTACTGGCATTGCTGATCAGCTGATTTTATTGTGAATGGAAATAATTCATTTCATCACTTAGTCTGTGCTCAGAATGTTTAGATACTATATGCTTAAAAGAAGCATACGAGATGCATATTGCTCCTAGAAAATAACTGCACATGTAAGCTCCTTCTCCTTTGCCTTTTTGTTTTGCTAGGTAGCCTTTTGAGTAGAGATTGAGAGGCAGCCAATTATAAAAAACATTCTGCTACAATCTCTCTAAGAAATTAATTTATGTTCCTGTAGAAGCATAATGAAAGGAAAATACATTTAGCTAGAAAAGAAGCTTTGCTCCTGTGAAGATAGGGAGTCATTCAGAAAATAAGCCATCTGACCGAGGATCCTGGAGATGGAGACAACCAATTTAGAAGATCTACAGAGTACATTACTCACTATCTTGAGACACTGGAGTCCAGAGGAAGATGGTGAGTAACTTGTTCCATACAACTTCTAAATTGGTTGTTGCCCATAGATATAGTGGAGCTGACACTCTCTCATTATCCACATTTAAGTAACGTTGTTATTGGTCCATAGATCTGCTTGTGAAGTAAAAGAAGGAGTTACCATCTTGTCCCTCACTTCACATATCTTGGGCTAGCCCTGCTAAGATAACATTTTAAATATTTCACAAATCGGAGAACAAGTAACTATTTATAACGTTTTGGTCTTGTGCTTCTACTGGAAAATTTATTTTGCCCATGGTGACAAAATGGCTGGAGCCTGACCTTAAGAAACTGCTAACCCAAATTACTGATGTCAAACAGCTGCGAGGAAGCAACCCTTGCTAATATTAGAAAAGCAACTTGCTCAATCAAACTATATGGAAAAGAACGTTTCATGCTCTATTGTTCCTGGTCTGCAAGGAAATTAATTTTGAAAGTTTTCTGTATTAAATCTTTGATCAAACCAGAAATAGCCTATATACATATGGTTGCTACTGGTCAGATAGATTATTTATTTTCATTCTGTGAAAGGGTTCCAGAGGCTGAGGGAACAATGAACCGGAGCCAGCGAACATAATGACATAAAGTCAGGCAAGGATGCAGAAAACAGTATGTGATTTATTTTAATCTTGGATTGTGAAATTAAATTATTCTCTGTCATTTTGTCTTTTGCCCCTTTTCATTAATCTTGCCTCTTTGTACTGCAAAGGGATGGGAACGGAAGAAGAGTACAATTCCCTCATCGGGTGAAATTTGCTACTGAAAGCCAATTTGACCAAAAATATGCAAGCTGAAAAGGTGTCATTCTTTCCTTCATTTGTACATGAAGTAGCTAACATGTTTGGCAATAGGAATATTTTCACAATACTATTTGTCTTCTCCAAATGACTTAGGTTCCACTGAGTCAGGCCTGTCTCTTGGGGGCTGCCTGGACAATCACCCTTGATAACTGGTGACAATTCATAACTGTTACAGGGACATTCAGTTATATTTCTCATCTTATCCATCTATTTACAGTCCTATTCTTTTTGTCCTCCCTTCTGGCTTGTTGTAGTTTTTTTTCTAGTTCATCATCTTGTTGTGGAAAAATGCCCACTTAATTGAGAAGCCAAAATATTTAAGAGTCAAATTCCTCGTGTGTCCAATCACATCTGGCCAATAAAGAATTGTTCCGTTCCGTTCCATTCCACTCCATTCCATTCCATTCCATTCCAAACATCATCCCCTTTACTGGCATGTACAACTTCAATGATTGCTGGGCTTCTCACTATAGAAAAGCAGAATGGTCCCAAAGCCCACAAGGTTACAGGTTCTATAGCCCCTGAAATAATACACAGGCTTACAAATTGCAGTCTAAATTATAATTTGGGAGCCATATATCTATAAACTATTTTTTAGTTTGACTGAAGATTTAATAATAAAAATTTCAAAATCAATGTACTGCAAGAATGTAGAATCTGATAATTACATGGGTCCTTTCTTTGGATCAGCCTGCCACCTCTAAATACCACTTTTCTATCACCCCACCCCATCCAATTCTCTACTGTTTGTATCACCTTCTAATAATGTCCCTTATTATGATCACATATTGACTCCCTTCAAACCAAGGAAAAGTCAACAACCTAGTTGTTGTTATCTGTCTTCTTCCTTCCAGGGTGATCAATCAGTTTGCCTGCTTCTTCTGCTGTGTAATTCAAAATCCTTCATATCATATGCCCCAAAGCACATGAGTTTTTGTGTGTTTGGCATTGCCTCAAAGGAACAATATTTATTTTGCCTGAACGAATTAACTGGTTCTTCTTGCAGTAACTGTCTCCAAATTTTATTTCTTTCATTGTTTTTTTGGTATGTCCATTTCAGCAACGTCATACATTATTGGGGGAGGGTATTGTCTTATCTATTCTGATTTTATCCTTCATTACTCTGAGTCTATGTCATTCCTATGTCATTCCTCCCAGGTAGACAACACAGGAAATATGACTAGATGACCTTTCTCCAAGGTTATTTCCACATTCTATTCCATTCTCCCTATCTTTATCTGTTCCCAAATACAAAAAAAAAAATAAAACCATCTAACAGGCCGCCGCCCCAATACACATACACTTCTTTGTCATCAACTGAATGGACTAAGAAAGCCAATTCATATGATGACAATGCTCATCCTTATGTCATTCTCTCTATTCTGAACCTCTGCATTTTCTTTAAACTCCAATCTTGCAATAGTTTCCTGTTCATTGTAAGGCTTCCTCAAAATAATAATCAGGTGTTCTTGCATACTAGGTCTCACATTCTGACATGAATATATATTCAAAGGCACTGCTATAGTTATTACAACAAACTACTGTACGCCAATCAGTCATAATTTTGCAGCAAATTGCGGGAGGTGATAAAAACAGTAATTACAAAGGACGTAATATTAAATCCTTTCTACCTGTTGTTTTTATCACCTCTTACAATTTGCTGTAGAATTTCTAATGTCTACCACTGCAACTGTAATAGGGGCATAGATTATATAAAGTTGACGTTCTCTGAATTTCCACTAACTCTAATAGATATATTTACTGTATATTAGATCACATCAGAGAAACACTACACTTTTGATATCATTGCCGTTCTTTATATGTTTACATGATTTAAACATGTCATAACCTTAAGGTGTGGCTCAAGATATATTGTTACCTGAAGCTTCAGGTTTAGTATTTAGACTCACTGATATGAAACTATCTTTTAAGTAATTGCCGAATGTCCATCAAGAGCTTACACTGGCCCAATGTCTGATTTTTTTCAACATAGACCACACTGTCCTTGAATGGCTGGGT
>JANHFL010007545.1:13257-28736 GCA_032468155.1 Oxyrhabdium leporinum
TTAAGATGATTAAGACAATATATTGTAAACAAACTGCAAAGGTGATGGTAAATGGAGATATGACTGAAAAAGTCAACGTTAAGAAGGGTACAAGGCAAGGATGTCCCTTGTCGCCATTATTATTTGTATTGACACTAGAGGTCCTAAATAGAAATGTTAGACAAGACACAGAGATAAAAGGTATGGAAATAAAAAAATCTCCTACCACACAGATATTTTCATATTCCAACTCAGTTATTTTCTTGCGTAGTTTTTCATAAAAAAAAATTCTTGTTTATAATTTGCTACCAAGCTATATATTGCTACCATATATTGCTACCAAAAGCATTTGTTTATAGTTCATTGTTACCTCCACCATCAATATTCTCCCTTCTTCATCTGCAAAAATTTGTCTTGCTTTTATTGTTTCTTTAGTATATAGAAGCACGCCTCTTTTCTTTTGTTGTGCTAATGAGGAATATAGTTTCCCAATTTTAGGATATTCCAATAATTTGTTGTGTTGCTTTTTGATGTGGACTTCTTGGAGACAAATAAAATCTAACTTTAACTTTCCTAATTTATTAAAAGTCCTTTTCCTTTCATAGAAGAATTCAGTCCATTTATATTAATTGACAGTAGTTTTATTTCATCTTCCATAGTTTTACTTGTAGATAGGTCTTGTTGTTCTGGTCGCTCTTATTTCTCTCTGTTCTTTTATCTCTGCTCCTTCTCGTTCTGCTCTCTCCTTTAACTCTATTTTTTTTGTTGTACATTTCCTCCTCCTGATTCTTCTTCTTGTTTCTTATCATCTATCTCCTCTCTTTCTTTTTCCCTCATTTGATCCAAATTGCTCATCATAAAATTGCTCTGCTTTCTCTATAGTGTCCAATCTATGCCTTTGATCTATCCAGGTCACCAGAATTCCCTCAGGTATCAGCCATCTGTAATTTACTTCATGCTTAATTAATTGTATTGTCAGAAATTAATATTGTTTTCTCATGACTTTTACTCTTCTTGGAGCTTGCTTCAAGACTATTATTTCTCTTCCTTTATATTTCAATGGATTATCTCTTGCTCTTTGAAGTATTTCTATTCTTAATGCCTTCTTGATAAATCTCACATGTAGCTCTCTAGGTAATTTATTTCTTGATGCATATCTTGTATATACTCTAAATATTTCGTCCATCCCAGCGAACACCTCTTGCTTGTTCCCCCCACAGCATTCACCAACAATTCTGCCATTATCTCTGCAAGGTTTTCCCCTTTTTCTTCCTCAATGTTCTGTAAACTCAAGTAGTATTCAACTTTATCCATATCCAACATAATCACTGTTCTCTCAAGATTTTTATCTGCGTGTGTAAGTCTATCATCCACCTCTTCCATTTTCTTCTCTGTTTATAGATACCTAATATTATTGACCACCTCCACAGCTGCAGCCTTGATACAAAATGGAGTATGACTATGCCACTCTTTCTAAAATAAACAATGATATCCTTTGTTTTGTTAAGATTCAAAACCAAATTATTTTTATTGCACTAGTCCACCAAAGCCTTCACCTCCTCCCTATAAGAATCTTCATTGTCATCGCAGATAAGTCCCACCACATACTTCACAATATGGTTCGCCGTAGACTTGGCATAGCAGTCATGGATCATCAAGGTGAACAGTAAGAGACTCAAGACACAGCCATGTGGGGAACCCGTACTCAAGGAAATGGAATTGGAAACTTTTCTTCCAACTTGCACAACCTGGTGCCTATCAATAAAGGAATCAAGTATCCAGTTACATAAAGAAGTATTAAAACCTAATAGGACCAGTTTGTTCACCAAATGCTGAGGAATGATTGTGTTGAATACCAAACTAAAATCAACAAACAATATAGACCCTTGGTGGCGCAGAGGTTAGAGTGCAGTTCTGCAGGCTACTTCTGCTGACTGCCAGCTGCCTGCAATTTGGCAGTTCAAATCCCACCAGGATCAAGCTTGACTCAACCTTCCATCCTTCCGAGATGGGTAAAATGAGGACCCAGATTATTGGGGGCAATATGCTGACTCTGTAAACCACTTAGGGAGGGCTGTAAAGAACTATAAAGCAGTATATAAGTCTAAGTGCTACTGCTATTGCTATTCGCACATGAGTATTCTTCTCCTCCAGGTATGTCAAATTAAGATGAATCATACAAGAAAGTGCATCATCTATAGAGCAGTTTTTCCAATAAGCAAACTGAGTCAAATGTAGGGGAAAGTAATGAAACAATATAGTCCTTTACTAGTCTCTCAAAACACTTCATCATAATAGAAGTGAGAGCAATTGGATGATAGTCATTAAAGCATGTAATTAAAGATTTTTGGGGGACTGGTACAATGATTGCAGTCTTAAAATGTGATGGCATTTCTCACCTTCAGCATCACACATACTTCCTGAGACATCCAAGGTTTCTCTTTTATTCACATAGCAATAGTCTTAAGAACACTGACATACACTTTTGAATATAAGCAGACTCAGTAGAAGCATGCTTGTTCACATCAGTATGTAGACCATTCATTGTAGCCTCTTTAAATATGTTCCAATTTGTGCATCCAAAACAATCTTGTAGAGCTTCCATAGCTCCTGCCGGCCACACTGTCACCTGTTTCATCATTGGTCTCTCTCTAATTAACAAAAGCTTATATGCTGGCACAAGCACCACAGAGAGAACTGAAGAGCCAAAATGAGTGTGAGGGACAGCCATAAATGCTTTCTCAATGTTAGAGAAAGCTAAATACAGAGTATTCACACCTCCAGTAGCAAAATCCACATACTGATGAAAATTAGGGACGGCTGCTTTCAAATCGATCTGATTAAAATTCTCTACCACAATGAAAACCCCCTCCAAGTTGATAGTTTGCAAGTCATTGATAGTGCACTCAGGGCTTCATTCTTGTTGGTACCGGGAGGGGGGGATATACACAGCTATGATTAGAATAACAGTAAATTCTCTTGGCAAATAATAGGGTCTACATTTAACAAACACTCGACATCAGGACAGCACTGGCTGGAGATTACTTTAGCATTAGTACACCATCTCTCATTAATATAAATACATATACCTCCACCACAGGATTTTCCACCCAAAAGCACAGCTCCTGTCCTGCCAAAATATTGTAAAATCCATCATACTGATGGCATTGTCTGGAATAAATTACTTTAAGTAAGATTCTTGTCAGGATTATAGCACAGTAGTCTCTCATCTCCCTGTTCATGGCCAGCTCAAGATTCAGACTGTCCATTTTAATCTCTAAGGGGTGAACGTTAGTAAACAAGACAGATAGGAGCTGTACACCATGCGGATTAGCCTTCAGTTTCCACCTTTTCCTTAAAAGGGCATCACTGTCGCTTTACCCCATATCTCGCTGCCGCCTCCTTCAACTCCTCCGAAGACCTTACTTCCCTTTTCTGGACCTGCCAGCAGTCATATCCAATTCCTTCACCTCATTAGCCTTGGGACCTCTCGTCCTCTGTCTCCTTCAAAGACAGCCCTGGTTGGTAAGAAAATCTATCACTGTGCCAGCAGTCAGATCTTGCTGTTGGCAGAACAATTCCAAACAACACAAACAGATTTTAATGGTCTCACCAACAGTTCCAAAGTAGCTAATAACTCATCATACCAGTAAAGACTGTCGGTCACATTTGTGACTATTCCCTGTTTTACCATATATATATTGGAAATGATTAATAATTTCAGGTTCTTGTATTAGAAGCATACGCAATGTAAAAGAAAGAAAATATTTATATGGAAGTATTTCAATATAATTCCACAGAAGAAATTTTGTGAATGATGCTTGCTTTTACAAAATACTATGAATCAATTCAGACACATTTTTGCAGGTATTGCTTTTATTTTTTTTAAAAATACTGTTATAAATTAATTTTAGTGAAAAAACAATCACTTCATGAATTGTTTTTAAAATATTACAGACATATAAATACTTACCAGACCTACACAAATGAAAAAGACTTTTAAAAATATTCATTTAATGTCCTAGATCTAATATACTATAAATATTATTAAGCCAAATGGATTAAATAATTAATGTTGACCCTTTTAATCTTCTTCCTCTTTGTTTTCTTTCTTTCTTTCTTTACTGGATAATTTACTTACTTTCTGGCACAACAGAAAGACTCTCAGCGGTTTGCAATACATTTGCAGACAGGAGCAGTACTAAAACATCGACAATTTTGAAATCCTGATTGTAAACAAGAACAAAGACAACTACAGATAATTCATGACCCCAAAACTGATAATACTATTTCTCTTCCAAATGTCTCAAAAATAACTTTGTAATAATTTTCAGAAATTCTCTTGCTTTCTATCTCTGTGTCTGTGTGGTTGAACAATTCCAGAACAAATAAAGTCACAGCACATCTGGAAAGTGTCATATAAGTGGATAGAACATTGGAAAGGCAGCATAGATGAATGGGAGGGACATTTTGCAAATTTTTATTATATACTTTTCTTTTGGCTATATTTCAAGATTAGAGAAATCCCCTGCTAGGAGAAAAGGAAGCTTTGGGGGAAAAATGTTTTTTTTATGAAAACATACATGGAGAAGAGTTTACTGCCATCTGGCCCATTAAAGTGTGTGTTGCTTTGTAGAAAATTTCCAGGATCAAGATTATTGCCTGCCACTGTTGTAACACAAAGGAGTGTCTAGATTGCATATTAAATATGAAAAGAAATGAGACATGATTTTTTTAGTCACTTTGAGAAATGGTCATGAATATTTCAATAAAATATTTCATCATACCAATAAACTACAGGCTATGTTTAAGCTTTTAAGATTAGCAGATCATTTCAAGTACCAATCAGCACATTCTTATTCAAAGAAAACTCCTGAGATTGAATTTCTGCCAAATTTTTAGTAAAACAACTGTACCATTAAAAACATTATTGTTAAAGTACTGGAATTTAAGTGTTACTGTGGATCTCTTAGATGCTTTTTAGTGTGAGAGTTATTTCACATTTACTTGTAGTTTATCTTGATAGTTAACTTTTCTTCATCAATTTATTCATTTCTGTTCTACTTGTTTATTCCAGAAGGAATGGCTTCAAAATAAAACATATCTGTAGCTTAAAAGTATTGAGCAATTCAGAGTCACATGGTTTCTCTTATATATAATCATAGACACCCCACTCTTCCACAGCTATTTAAAAATGTGCAAATGCAGAATTTTTTAATGTTGAAAATTATTAAATTGAGGCAAATATTTACAGAGATTAATGCATGATGACTGATATTATACAGATTTCATTTTAATGCTTTTTTAGACTCTCAGTGGTCTGAAAAATCACAGTTAGTTTCTATGCTTTATTTTGGAAAATAATGATCTATTGACTGGGGTAATGAGTTATAGGCTCTCAGACTGTGGAAAGACAAACTGATGTCTGGAAATAGGAGTAGAATAGTACCCACTTTGAGATACAGAAACTACATATCATAGCTTTTTTCCCTAATTCTTTAACTGTTTATCCAGATAGTACACAATGTGGTTTTCAATTAAAGCTATTCATTTACTAGATACACATGCTAGATTGGCATTTATTAAATTAATTTAAATTAAATTAAATTAAAATACACTTAATGCAAACAAAGGAAAAAGAATAAAGTAGAGAAAGAAGATAGGCTTGTATGATTTTATTTATTTATATTCCACCTTTTTATTTTTACAAATAATTCAAGGCAGCAAATATATTTAACACACCTGCCTCTTCCTATTTTCTCACAACAGTAACCCTGTGGGATGGATTGGGCTGAGAGAAAGTGACTGGCCCAAAGTCATGCAGCTGGCTTTTCGTGGCTAAGATAGGGCTTGAACTGTCTAGCCTGGTACTTTAACCACTAGATGAACTTGAATGTGAAAATATGGGTGCTACAAATTTATTTATATGCATTTTGAGAGCCAATGTAGTGTAGTGATTAAGGCATTAGATTATAAAGTGAGAAACTAGGAGCTCTAATCCCATTTCACTTTAGGCATAAAGCTAGCTGGGTGTTCTTGAGTTAGTCACTTTCTCTCAGCCATAGGAAGCAGACAAACCACTTTTGAAAAACTTTGCCAAGAAAACTGTAGGGGCTTGTCTAGCCAGTCTCCAAATCAGACAAGATTGAAGGGAAGTAAGAAAATCCACTCGTATTAAAACAATTACAAATGGCTCACATTCATAAAACTGCTGAACCAATAAATATATCAGAATAATTGAAATATAGTAGTTTTGTTAAATAGTAGTTTTTCTGAACTACCATTGGAGATTATATTGTGTACAAAATTGCTGTGGTGAAAAAGTACTTGATTATATGTATGAAGTGTATAATTGTAAAATCATACTTCAGCTAAAAGTGCTGAAGCCCTCTAAAACTGTTTCCTTGTAAAATAATTACTTTTCTTTTAAATTATCAAATTTGGTGAAGTATGTTATGTGGAATGTTACCATTGCACAGTGTTTATTGAGGTACTTTCATGTGTATGTGAGTGTGTGTGTGTGTGTGGTAAGTGTATATGAATTTTATAGGTGTTATAGATGCTACAATGAAGGTTTACAACACTCTCAAATCCTTAGTTTTGATTTGGTTGGCATTAGATTAAACCAATTTGGTGAGGTTTTATTCTAGGATCTATTTCCAGTGGTGGTTATGCATGTGGAATTCATTTGACAAAATGGTTTGCTCTGATCTTTCCTCAGAATAGCTGTTTAGAATCTTAAGGCATCTGCTTTGAAGTTCTCTATAGGTTTCTCAGTGTGTAGCCATTGTGCAGCTCTAAAGAATGGATCCAGAACTGCCCAGTGATGAATTTGAGAATAAAAATTAAATGAATGAATGACTGAAATATTGAGCAATGATCATATTACTTTTCTCTGTTTGTCCTGTGTCAGGCCAAGCATCCAGAAACACAGAGAGAGCTGGTTACAAACTTTACTGACAAATTTGTAAAGTAAATAAACTGCCAAAGGAAATGAGAGTGCAATGCAAATCATACGCACTAAAGAAAACAAGCTTGTCTTGAGAGAGTTCCAAATCCAAAATCACCAGCACAAACTAAATCCAAGTGTCCAAACATTGTAAAAAGGTTGTCAGCCAGTTCAGGTCCAAAATCATAAAAGTTTTAAATCAAGGCACACAGAGTCTGCATAAACAAATAGTTGTTGCCGTTGAAGAGAAGCAACCACAAGGTTGCTCATGTGAAGGGTGTGGTTCCTTTCTTGTGGAGATCCTTGCAGAGCAACTTAGCTCTGCTCTCTTGTTAGCATGGGAAACCCTTATATTGGAAGGATGGCAGTTCAGGTGCCTTTTTTTTTTGCAAAAAAAGCAAATAAAACTCAAGGATCAGTTTCTAAAGTCCAAATGATCAGTTATGGCAAATTCTAGAATTTTAACTAGTAAAGGTTCAGAAAATGTATGATAGTTTTGCAGACTCTCAACAATTTGTTCATATCCTCCGGCAATACAATGTGAATTGTATCCATAATAAATTAACTAGTGCACTAATCCAATCTATCAAAACAAAAGCTTTGAGTTTCTGCAGATTCAGACAACTTTATATGCACAAGTGAAACAGTTCTTTAAAATGACATAGACACTGTAACAGTGGGAGGGGAAAAAAGATCTATTACTTGATTTTCATGCTACAGAATAAGTTTGCAAATGGACTCTTAACTATCTTCAGTTGTACTCATAGCATGTTTCATTATTTTGTCCAGACATCAATCTTGTCACTAAATTTCCCTTAATACCTCAGTATCAAAAAGATGAGAGGATGCTATAAGATAAGGTAAGGTTGCTGGAGGTGATTTTAGTGGAGCCTTAAGTCACCCTTTATGTTGTAGGCAAAGGTCAGAGCTTCAACAGAGCTTTCAACTAAACCAGCAGAATTTGTTTTAAAGATATTCTACCTGTCAGTCAGTCAAAACTAACGTATTCAATAGTGCAAATAAAATATTTTCATAGTATCCTTTAATCTTGTTCTGAATACAATGTAAAGTATGTGTTGTGCGATATATTAATTGAGACAGGTCCACTTCTGAGGACCATGAATCCCAAATCTCTTCCAACAAAGAGGCCCCCCAAAATTCAGAGGACTTCCTTTGGTTAAACAGTGGGAAAATTTGGGTATCAACAGAATTTCAATTTTCCCTTAAAAACCTAGTGCCAGGACAAAGCCTGTGGAGTTCTGGACTGGTTCTTTAGTCAGGTAGTTGGAATCCAACCTTGATTAAGACCATTATTGTCCCACTCTTTCATAGAGCTTTGAGCTGCACCAGAAACCTAGGTGTTAACATTTGGTGAATCCCAAAGTTTGACCTGGATGACTGAGAATCTCCATAGACATTTGGTGAATTCTTCTGCATTCATTCAACTACAGTAGTTAAGTGTAGTTAAAAAGTGGTTGTGATTAGGTAACTGGTGTTTAGTGCAGCATCTGCACTATACTTACAGAAGATAATAGGTTGTCCACAATCATTGCATTAAATGTTTGACACAAGTTGCAAGTTTTCCTCATCAACGTCAGATGAGGCAGACTCTTTCCCGATGCAGCTCTGTTCTTTTCTGAAAAAAAATTGCATTAGAAGGATAATGCAGGACTTACCTTTTCAGAATCTAGTTTTACTCTTCTGCATGAAGATTTGCTCTTTTTAATAAATCATTTTATTCTTTTATGCTGCCTATCTCCCCTATAAGGCAACTGTTTCCCCAAGCTTTACATGGAAAAGATGTCTATATTTACCTGGATCTCTTTGCATTCTTTTTTTTAAATGGGGGACCTGATGTTAATTATGTTTGTTTTAATATATATTCCATTTTTTCCTCTGTGCCAAGCTTTTGTTTGGAGCAGAGGATGAGATATTCTGTAAACTAAATTGCTATCTATGTAATTTTGTGAAAATGACTGTTACTTTTAACATTGCACAGTTTATTGAACTCTGAATATTTTTATTCTTTATGTCAACTCATAAAATATCTTTCCTCTCATGGACACTTTATTTTAGCTTAGGCAGGTTCTTCTCGTTTTCTCTGTTCACTAAGCTATGGTCACATATCTATATTTGCTGGGGTCACTGTGTCTCATTTAGCACAGGAAGAAAAATGTTTTAATATAAAGCCAAACAACTTTCATTGGAATTGGTATAAAGATTTTTCTCCTCACATAGTATAATAGTTTGAGGAAATAAGAGCCTTTGTAGAAGATTTAGTCTGAAACACTCTAGGTTTCTTATTAAACAATCATTTATGCATGCCACTTTCTCCCCTTTGTTTATTTTATGCTGGTGCTGGTTACATTTATTTATTCATTTTATATATTACTAAGGGAAATAGAGGTAGGAATGTTCAATAATATGACTGGTTAGCGAAGACTAAAAATGTCTTTCTTTTAAATATGTTCAAAGTGGATATGAATACATTTCACCTCTTAGAATGTTAACATACTCATTTTTACCCATTTTTGATTTGGACTGGGAGAAAGTGACTGGTCCAAAGCCACCCAGGTGGGACTAGAACTCAGTCGCCTTGTTTCTAGGCTAGTGCCTTAATCACCATACCAAACTCTTTCTCTCCTGAAAAAAGGAAATTAGGCAACAGAAGTTGAGAATTTTCTGCACCTTTCACATTATGGAGCCAGTGCACACAACCAGGCCTAGATTACAATATAGCAGTTGAAGGCTATCTAGTCAGTTTGACATATAAAGCATATTTTATAGATTCCCAGTCAGTCTCCTAAAATGGAACTAAGCAAATGCACCAATGTTCACAGAAATGTTTCCTGTATCAAATGACTTTGGGGTCTAAGAACATACTAATATATAGAGGGGGGAAAAAGTCCTGAGATTATGAAATGAGTTATATTTTAAGGAAGCCCGGCCTGAGGAAATGGACTGATGCATTCTTTCGCACAATAAAATATATGGAACAGCAGGAATTCCTTTGGTTTACTTAGCAAAATAGGACTACATATGGCTATTTTATATAGATCAATTAGTTCTGTTTGCTTGCACAGAAGCTAATGGCTAAAACTCTGTAAGATATGTAAAGCTTATACTTTAACACAGTTTTTTGAGGAAAGGATTTTCCTGAGCAGGGAAAAAAAGGATACAATTTAGTGGATTACAGAAAAATAATCCATGAAATAGTTTTGAGCAGGAATTGAGTATAAAGAAGCTAGTCCAGGAATACATTTGTTGGAAATTTATTTGCTAAGCGGAGCAATAAATACATTTTCTGCTAAGAAATAAGGTGATTTCTGACAGCAGCTTCTCAAACAATAATCATCTGCAGAAAAGTCTCAAATCTAGGGCACACCTGCTGCAGATGTATGTCTTACAAGATTTTGCAATTATGCATATTTGATCATTTCAAATTAGGAGTGCTTCAGGGCTCCATATAATTGAATCAGTAAAACAAACCATCATTTTTAAAATTGTTTGAAAACCAAGTGGAATTCATAAGTGAATAGAAGATTTAAAGGATTATTGTGCTCTACCACATTAAAATGGTTAGTATTTACACTATTTTAGTTGTTGTTTGTCCTCATCTTGATTATGCTGATGAAAGAAAAAAAAACCAAGGACATTGTTACATAGGTCAAGTAACTACAGTGCTTTAATTGTTTAGAAAAAAAGGGTTGGAACATTACATGCAATTAAGAATTTTGTTAGATAAATCAAGAGTATTCAAATAGTATTCATTTGGCGACTACATTTGAAATTGGCAAAGCAGTTGCTAAGTGGGAAATCACATCACACTGACTATATTTTCCTTTTCCCCACTCTCCTGCCCTTTAGAATGCTCATTCACTCACTGGAATAGCTGACTCACAGCTGCTTTCTGTAACTAATAAGAGTAATCAATTTCACATCTTTGGCTTTTGTTTGTCTCCCAACCACTCTCACAGCCTTTGGAATGCTCAGCCTAGTGCTAGGATAATTAGCAAAAAAGGTATTAATGTTTGCATTTACATTCATTGGAGAGGAAGGGAGTACAGGAGAGTAAGCAGACACACAATAAGTTATATATATATAGTACAGTATGCAAATTATAAAGTAAAATCAGTTTTGCACAATAAAGTAAATGTAAGAAAAAGACACTTGGACCTGCCCCCCGTTACCAGTTGTAGAAGAAAGCTGCCTCAACCACTGTGGTGAGAATTAGAAACCTAATTGCCCTGGCCAACAGACTGGGAAAAATTCTACAGGGAACAGCCTTTGAGGTGATTATCTGCATTAGCAGGCACCTCCCCTGACAACTTGCCCTCTTTGCTTGAAGCTGAGGGCAGGAGTGGGCTTCAAAAACCTCAGCAATGGGTTCGCTGTCCCGTTGCTGGGTGGGCGTGGCCATGGTGGGCATGGCCTAGTCACCCTCCTGCACCATGGCAGGGGGGGGTTGCCTTCCCTGAGGTCCAGAGGCTTTGCTCGAGCCTTGGGAGGGTGAAAATGGCCTCCCCCAGGCTCTGGACACACACTGGAGTCTAGAAACAGCCCATTTCCAGCCTCCCCAAACTTCTAGGAGGCCCATTTTTCTCCCTCCCCAAGCCTCTGCGCGTGCCCTGCACTTACCTGCATCCACAACGGGCCATGTGAAAACTCCTGGGAGGGGCGGTGTGGGGTGGACGGTGCCAGCCAGGAGTGGGATTTGGGAGTTCGGCGATCCCCGCAGAATCTTCACTAGGGGTCCGTCTGAACCCCTGTGAACCCCTATGGGGTTATTTTTTGTTTGGTTGGTTTTTTTGTTTTTTCTTTGTTTGTTTTTAAGAACCAATCCCCGTTACCAGAGGGAGCCCCCTTGTGGAGTACTGTGAAGCTGTTACCATGTCAACTCCACTGTGCTGTACAGTAGAAGCCATTTTAAGGCTGTAACTTAACAGAACTTGAATCCAAAATGTACATTCTCACTGTCAAATGTACTGTGATTTCACACTATAGATATAATTCATTCCTTTTCATTTCAGTGGCCCAGGCATTCCAGAGTTATGCTGGAACACAGACACAGACACAGACACCCCCCCCAGGGATGTTAGGGGTGTCTTACCCCCACAGTATTTTTGTTGAGAGAGTAAGTCATCTGTGTACCAAGTTTGGTTGAAATTGCTTGAGGCATTCCAGAGTTATGCTGGAACACACACACACACACACACACACACACACACACCCCTATGGGTGCTAGGGCTGTCTTACTCTCACAGTATTTTGACACTATAGATATAATTAATTCCTTTTCATTTCAGCGGCCCAGGTGTTCCAGAGTCATGCTGGAACACACACACACACACACAGACACAGGCACACACAGACACAGAGAAAGAGAGAGGGGGGGCATTTATATATATGTAGAATATATAATACATATGTATATACGCACAGATACACAAAACCACAAAGTATGCATTTTGTACATTAAGTTGCTCTTACTTGTGTACTAATAAATCTGAATTTCCAGTAACGATTAAATGTACTCCATGATTCATACAAACATGCAACTAGCATCAAGGTATTTCCATTAGTGAATAATGTTAATGCACTTGTGTACATGATAACATGTAATGCAAGCAAAATAAAATAAATATCCAGATGTTTTAAACATAAAGCCTGTCAGGCACATTATTTATATTTTAGACATGAACAAATGGAAAGCTATGGAAATAACATATAACTCACAGGCACAAGATTACAAATTGTAGAAATATACACAAGAAAAATAATGCAGTAATAATCTCATTGGCTAAATCTTTAAATTACCACACTAGCTTCGAGTTCAAGATTTTCGGTGTTTAGTCTCATGTGATTTGGAACAACTAAGTGACAATAATACCTTCTCTTCTAATTAGCAAACTTCATTGTAATAAAACCGAATTTTTGATATAGACAAACATGAATAGTTGCTTCTTTGTATTCAGATGCCAAATTTGAAGTACTATAAAATTGTCTTTTAATATAGTTATTAATGCTGAAGTATGAGATTCTAATCTGTTCCAATGATGGATAATACTAGTGAATTTTAAATGAGTATAACATATTTCAATTCTTAGGACATGATATATGCTAAACAAAGTTGTGTTATTTCTCAGGAATGTTAATGTTTTGATTCGTGCATTTCAGAATTGTTCTCATGTCCCATCGTTTTTAATTAATGGGAATTTTAAAACATACAAGCTTGTTAAAGTACATTTCATTCTGTTTCTAGATCTGTTAGCTGTGCCTAAGCATCCTTATGCTGCAATGGAGAACTGGGGTTTAAATGTTTTTGTGGAGCAAAGGATACTCCTGGATTCAAGCATTTCTTCCATATCATATTTACTGGATGTCACCATGGTTATTGTGCATGAGCTGTGCCATCAGGTAGGAGATAAACAATATCTCGACTATCATAAATGAAATACATTTTAACTATTTTGCAAGATTTGTAATGTGAACATACAGTGATGAACTTAAGCTGCTTAAGCACTTTTAAATCTTGTTTATTTCTTGATATACATTTAAGATGTATTTAACTCTTATTGAAATCAGTTGGAAATAAATCTTAACCTATCTTTAATTTGAATGGGAACATAAATAAGCTCACACATAAACACTTTGTTTCATACAAATTCTTTAAATCAGATACACAAAATAGCAGGAGCATTTCCCCCTTTAAATAGAGTTAATAGGATCATATTTTAAAGGATTTGTATTGTTATAGAGATACAAAATGATATTTCAATATCTCTGATTAGTTATTGCCAGCTCTCTTCCAAATAACTCTGCAGGGAGCTTCCATAAACCTGAAATTCCTAACATTGATCTCAGATCCTGGAGCTCCTCTCAAGACAACCTACCAATTTCTCAGATTTGCATCAGGCAAATGATAAAACTGATCATAGCATTGATCATAATATTGAAGCATATTTAGGTTACTAGAAAATGCTGAACAATGGTTACTGATTGACTGTCTTATTGATATCCTCTTGCAAAGTGTTAAAATTCCTATTGTAATTGGAAATTTAGAGAACAGCTTCCTGAAATCTAGTGCTTTGTGATGGTTAGTTGTGAGAGTGCACACAGTGTGACTAGGTGAGACAACCCAGGAGCAACTACAGCACACAGGTTTGTATTTACATATAGTTATTTTTATCCCTAAAAGCATATATACATACAAGTACTTTGATACAGGCCTTGAATAAACAGCAATCAGTAATCACTACACCACGGAAGCACGCACAGAGAGAGAGAGATAAGCCCTCACAAGGTCTCTCTTACATTACAGCCTTTTAAAGTGGTAGCAGTCAAATAACCCTGCTGACTCATTGCTACCATTGCATCATCGTTACAACAATATAGTATTACAGCATTTACAAACTTACAGCAGCTGGTCAGCTATTAAATTATCATTACCCTGACATTAGTGATCAATACCCTGTATTGTTACTATGAATTCTGCTTGAGATATTGCTTATGTTTAGTTACCAGGTACACTAATTTGCTATGTTTTAACTATTACAAATAAAAAGTAGTGCATATATTCAGAGTTGTAAGACAACCAAAAGAAAATCCTTAAATAGATTTAATAAAAGAATATTTCTCATCTCTAATTAACTGTATATTTTATGTATTACTAATTTTTCCAATGATTACTAGCAATTTATGAATAATGATTTGTCTTTAATTCTACACTTTACAGTTAAATAGTTTAATTTCATAGACACATATCAAATATTTTCTGCAGATATGGATCATATCATACTTAGGAAGAATTATAGGGCTCTTCATTTATTTACTTTCAGTGTGTGTGTGTGTGTGTGTGTAATAAAATAGCTTTAGTAGCCTGTCATGCTTTCAGTTATGTTAAGTCTAAATGCATATAAAAACATCAGGGTTGATGGAGTCTATTTAGTTAATTGAGATCAGTATTTCATGTTGTGTCTCAATTAAAGTATCCCTGATAGGTAATTGTCACCCTCAGCTTGCATACATCCAGTGAAGGGGAAATCATCAAACTACGGTTGCTATTAGGAAATTTTTCCTTAACATTCATCTGGAATATATCTTCCTACAGTAAGATTTAGATTTAGATTTAGATTAACAGAGTTGGAAGGGAATCTTGTAGGTCATCTAGTCCAACCCCCTGCCGAAGCAGGAAACCCTACACCATTTCTGACAAATGGCAGTTCAATCTCTTCTTGAAAGTCTGAAGTGATTAAGCTCCTACAACGTCCGAAGGCAAGCTGTTCCACTGGTTGATTGTTCTCATCGTCAGAAAGTTTCTCCTTATTTCCAAGGTTAAATATCTCCTTGTTCAGTTTCCATCCATTATTTCTTGTCTGGCCTACAGTTTCCATCCATTATTTCTTGTCTGGCCTAGCTTGACCCCTTCCTCTCTGTGGCAGCCCCTCAGATATTGGAACATGGCTATCATGTCTTCCCTGGTCCTTCTCTTCACTAGACTAGCCAAGCCCAGTTCCTGTAACCGTTCTTCATATGTTTTAGTCTCCAGTCC
>JANHFL010007545.1:28836-39194 GCA_032468155.1 Oxyrhabdium leporinum
TCCCAGATGTGCCAACATGGTTTCTCTAATAAATTCTTACTTGGATAACTTGGTTTCTGAGTGCTGAATGGCAGAGAGGGACTTTGCTGGAACCCTGACACTCTGTTTATTTTTTTTCCTTCTTTGGGATTTCTATTAGTTATGTTTATGGGTTTTTTTTTGGGTGTAGGAGTATATCTAGTCACTAGGTTTAAGGTCAGTAGAGCTATTAGATTATTAAAAATCCACTTTCTTAATTTTTATGTTGTGACTGACTTTGGCTGTATTATCCTTAAAACCAAACATGATCACATCACATGCTCTCTTCATTTCAGTATTTCCATTATTTCAATATCAATTATTAAATATTTCCTGATTAATATCAACTTAAAGTTACCTTCTACTTGTACTTCATCCATCATCTTCTGAAGAAGATGGTCAGCAAGACAAGTGAACAGCTTTCTGGAGAAAAAATTACTTTACCTGGGTTTTTCAAAAGATATAGAACACCCCACTCCATTGCTAAGGGTCACACTCAAGTCTACAGAGAATTTCGTTTTAAAGTTATTATTTAATCCATTGGGTAATTACAGCTTTTCATTAGCCATAGATTCACTGATTTGTCTGATTAAGGGTTCTTTGCAATTTGATACCATACATATTCCCATTCAATACATTAAATGTAACTCAATAAAACTACTTCTTTATTATTTTGCAGGTATCATTTTCAAAAAATAAAAAAAGTTATATTTTTTCTATATTTTAGCTTTCTGTCTTAATAATTATTGTTGTAGGCCAATAGCAACCAGGATATCTTAATCTAATTTCTGATACTAAATCTTATCCAGTGATTTGTTCATCAGAAATAGACTTTTTATCAAACATTTATAATTACACATATACATATGAGGTTTTTGACATTGGAAAGCTTTTCTAAAATAAGTATCTACCAAATACATCTTAATATAATAAATGTTGCAAATAAATTACTACGCAAATTTATTTAAATAATTCAAAATGTATTTAAGTCTTTATAGGAGTGGTATATCGGAAAACATAAGACAATCTCTCTAATTGTTACTTTCCCTGGGTGTTCTAATTTGTTTTTACATTAACTGTATATTTAATTCATATGTACAGATATATTTAAATGAAGCACCAATATTTTCTTTGGTTCAATTGTAAAATAGGCTGAAATTTTATTAATCATGTTTAATTTATTCATTGCTTGTGCATATATACATATGAGTTAAATTGTTTTTCTAAAGAAAACACCATTACTTGCACATCTACCGTAAAGACATTTGCCCTTCAGAATGAATGCACAATTGCTTTTATTCAAAGTATACACTGGAATAGGATGAAATTGCTTAGCCCTCCCCTACTGAAAGATCAGTTGCTTCCCTTTTACAGTCCTTGTAAGTCTTCAGATTATCCTGCAGAAAACTGACAAACAATTCACAATGATCAAACCTGTATGACTAGTCAAAGTTATTTTACTGATTTAAATGATTTACTGTATATGACTGCTGATCTCACAGCAGTGACTTTGGGCTTTGTACAAGGATTAAAAAATAACAACAACCACAGCCAATAATTCATGATGCTTGAGGTAAGCAACATATCACAATCATAAAGAGCACATCAGCAGCAGAGCTTACCTAATCGCCTGACCCAAGTGCCTGGCTCAACAGACAGATCTTCATTGAAAGGCTAACGATCAGGGGCATCCCGATCTCCAGGAGGAGGATGTTCTACATGGTGAAGCTGTTTTAGGATTACAGAAAATATCCCTAGATTATTTAAATGGCACAAAAGAGCTCTGTCAAGCCCCAAAGTCACCAAATCCATAACCATTTTGAAAGAATAGCATGAATTTTATTGCAATCATGATGAAATTTATATTTGAATAATTATTTGATAATAAATTGAATCCTGTCTCAGATGAGGTAGATCCCATGATGTCAGTGAACGAATTATGATTAATCAATGACTGTAAGCATGCATAAGTCAGATCCCAGTACATTAGGTAAGTTTCCAATGTGATATTCATATTCTTTTGATATGCTGTGCTTTGACTTATGCAGTACATTGTTCTGGAATTAGAAAGAAGCAGTATTTAAGTATCTCGCTATTGAGGTCAAAAATATCCTTATGAAACATGATCATAGTCCTTTCTTTCCAATGATTTAAATATTTAAAGAACAATATTTTGGTTGAACAATCATTTCATTCCATTCTTTTATTTAAGAAGTATGTACTCTGTTAGTTCAGAAATAACAGACTACATAATGTGGTTTAGTATTTCCTGATATTATAAAGGAAGAGAGGACAACCCATGGCCTGCATATGTTTCCTATTTGCCTCACAGAGGCGTCTGCTCCCATTCTTACTCTTAGCTGTCCCCCAAACCTCCTCAAAAATGAATCAGAAAATTTCAGGTATAGGTATTCTCTTATCATCACTGTATTATCAGATGGCCTCCTATGGCTCTTCATGAAGTTCAGATATAATTCCAATCCCTCATAAATGCCTATCACTGTTGTAAAGGAAATAAATTAAAAGTTGTATAGGATGCATTTATCATGATAATCTTTCACGGGGACAGCTTGCATTGAACTCTTTATAACATTTATGAGGTAAATCAAAATAAGAAAAAAATAAGCAATCATAATTTGTACAATCAGTCTTCAGTGCTGTTGCAAGGAATTCATTCTACTTGATTATAGAAATAGAATGTACAGAAATGAAAACTATAAAGAAGAACAATAATTTAATCAAGCTGAATTTATTTTTCAGTGGTTTGGTGATCTTGTAACTCCAGTATGGTGGGAAGATGTGTGGCTAAAAGAAGGCTTTGCTCACTATTTTGAATTTGTTGGAACTGACTATCTCTATCCAGGCTGGAATTTGGTAAGTTTATTAAGGTTTATTATGTAAAATCTCCTAAAAAGATACTTTCCTTTCATGCTCATAGTTAGGACCACACTTCAGGGAGTTGTAATTCAAGCATATAACACACATATGTCTGCAGCAGCATATACTATGATCATTCTCTAGGTTAATATACTTCAACCTGGTATTACATGGATGCTGTTTCTAGAGCATGAATTTTGATATTTTTCCATTGGTTATGCTTCCTACGAGTTCTGGGAAGTCTAATCTCAATAGATTTGGAAAAACACAATTTGACTGGAGCTATTATAGAAAAATATAGTAAAAAAGTATAGAAAAATATAGTAAAAAGATAAGATCTACTTCAAGCCAGTCATTGCTCATGGTGACTGATGGGTATGTCACTGTAGTTTTCAGTCCCCCAACAGAAAAAGGCACTTCTTAAATTTTGGTCACAATCTTCAAAGTGTAATGCAATGGAATCTAATAGATTATAATAATTTTATTACAGGAAATATTGCGGAATAATGTGTGGTCTTTTATAATTGACATATGGAAATATTGTCAATGTGTGTATTTTCTAAATACCATCCAAGATTTTATTATTGGCACCCCATGCCAATAATAGGGACCATCTTAGTCAGTTTATGTCATCAACTTTCAATTTTAATTTTTAGATCTTTATACTTTATTTGTTTTGAATCTTTTCCAATTCTTTGTCTTCTATTTTACTAACCCCAGGTGTTGCCACATCAATTATTCACACTTTATTTTTCACACAGTTAAATTTGGTGTTTTATGGGCCAAGGTTCTTATCAGTTTGTATGTAGAAATCCTGCTCATTTTTTAGTAATTTTTCAACTCTATATTCCTACATATTTTTCATTACTGGCACATTTTAATTTCTACAGATGTTCTAGTGCAGGGGTATCAAACTCGCATTGTCACGGCATTGTCACATGACATATCAGGACTTTTTCCCACTAAACCAGGCATGGGCGTGGCCGGTGCGTGATGCATCCAGGCCATGGGCCGCGAGTTTGACAGCCCTGTTCTAGTGAATCATTTTGGTAGCTGTATTATATCATTGTTTATAGTCAGTTTGTGGAATCTTGAACAAGCTGAGTGTAAGATTTACTGTTTGCTCTGGCTTTTTGCACAATCTCCACCTGGAATCATTTGATAATTTTTAAATTCTGATCTTGAGTGCCTGAGATTGCATAGCTTGCTATTGAGCAGCCAAAATCAAGCTTTCAGTTTCTGTAAAGTTCTGTAAAGCTATTGCCAGGTTTTATCTTTATCCACTTTCCCCTTGATCTTGTATAGAAATTGACCCTGTAATGCTTTTTCTTGCCAGCATTCTGTTCTTGTTTTTATTACATTATTTCAATATTCATGTTTTGTTTCCTGCACATTCAATATGTTCCAAGTTAAACTCGCATCAGAGCTTGTTCTTTGCTGTCTTTTATGTAATCAGCTGAAACAAGCTTTTCTTTTATTTGACTTGAAGGAAAGCTCTGCTTCCTTTTTTAAAAATTAATTCAATTTAATAGCCATCACATTCCAATGGACTCTGGGAAGCATACAAAAGTAGAAAAAACATAAAAAGTTAAAACATTAAATCAGACTTATAACCCAGATTAAAATAACCAAATCAACAAAACAAAACAAGGGCTGTAGATAAAACAAACATCAACTTGAGGCTTGAGGCTAAAGCAAGCTTGAGGCTAAAGCAAGGTTTTCAAAGCTTTCTGGAACTCTAAGAAAGAGCCCCACTTTTATCTCTGAAGGATGCTGTTCCAGAGGGTGGGAGCTGCAATAGAGAAGCACATTTCCTTGGTCCCACAAGTTGACAATATTTAATGGGGAGATGGAACACACCTCTTCTGCTGGGACATAGTGGGTGGGCAGAAATTCTTGGAGACAAGTGGCCCTTCAGATATCCAGGTTACAGGGAATAGAGTTTGGCTATGGGATTATTTTGCCCACTATGAATGCGAGTGCAGTAAGAGTAATGTATGATTAATAAAGCATTTCTTTCTTACACTGTTAAGAAAGATAGTTAAGGAGTGACTAGTTCACATTTCAGAACTGAGCATTAAGAAACAAAAGCAATTAAAAGTGAAGGATATGTTGCGAGGAAGTAAAAAAATGATAACATTGTAATTGGATAAAAATGATGAGAAGTTCAAAGAAGGCAGGAAGATTAAAGACCAAAAGTCAGTGTATGAACTGGCCTTCAAAGTTGGCCTTCAATTTCTTCTGATTACTACTACTTTTTTGTGTTTTACATCATAAAATGGATAGCATCATCTATGTGTATTCTTATGATTAGAAATATTTTAGTGGGGGGTGAAAGTTTCTGTTGTTAAAAGAACATTTTGACATCTAAAAATGAAATAGCTGTTATTTATTATTGCCATTGATCTCTGAAAATACTGTAAGATTTGCAATGAATATATGCATATATGCATGTTAAAATTACTTCTGCCATATTTTGAAGTCAGTATCTGTCTGTGCAAGATAAATGATACTCCAGAGAATTTACCTTTGCTTTATTGCAAGGAGCAGATTTGGGTATAACAGTAAGCCAGTTTTGCAATCAAGAATTTTGCTTACCTTTACATGAGAATTGAGCTAGAGCGGAAATTTTAACTAGTTGTATGGTTCCCAATCGCTCCTTTTTCATATCATCGGGTGGTGTTTTTTTTAAACAAAAACAAAAAACAATAACTGAGTTGCTTCAAAGAGTTCTAGACTTTCTCCGTAAAGTTTTCATAATAAAGAATACATTGTACTATTCCTTAGCTGGATCAAATTTGCTTGAAGTTTTTCAAACATTCAGTGTGGGACAGCTTGTAGAGAGCCTTTATTCCACACTAAGATTAAAACAGCTTCAAATAGTTAATTTGTTTCCACATCCTCTTAAGTTTAAAGCTTTCTATTGCCTTTCACATGACATTACAGACTCTTTTGCATTTTTCTTGCCTAGTCTTGGCTCAACTGATTATTGATGTTTTCGGCATGCACTGGGAAACTAACACATTGTCCTCATATATGATTGTCCCAAATGATTTATTTGTAGACAGGTGAATCAAATACGTAACAAACTTGTGATAACTTTTCCTTTGTGTTTGTTCAGTGTACTAATCTTGATAACGTTAGCTTTAGTTGCAAATTTAGTTATATGTTATCCTAAATTACTAAGTGGAGAGTTCTTCTAAACAGTGCTTAGTGTCCAGATAAACATGGTCATATGCACTAATGAATACATTTTTAAGAGACATGCACAATATTTTAATAAAACACTGTTTTGCACTTCTAAAGTGAAACTACTGCTGCTACAAATAAATTGTGGTATTTTTTCTCAGTCTGAAAAATAATACATAAAGATTTTCCTTCTTTTCATCATTTTAACCAGAGTATTTTGTTGTAGAGTTCTTTAAATTGCTTTAATAGAAGTATAGGATGTAGTCCTATCTAGATAGTATAAGTAGCTCTTTATTTTTTCTGCTTCCACTTAGAGGGAGGTGACATTATTTTTGTCCTTGAATGTCTGTGTTAGTAGAATGCAGTGGAGAAGACTATGACAAAGGGAATTGCTAGTGAATGATTTCCCTTTTTATCCATAAAATACCAAGTGTCAAATGCTTTAGTAAGCACTACCACACTCAGTGCTGATAAAGCATTTAAAGGGACTCAATGGCCTTCTCCCTTTCGCTCATAAAAGTTTTGCTTTGTTAACAACTTTATTGGATGAGTCAAGACAGAATACATCAGTGATGACAGTTGCATTGAATTCTCCTGTTGCTCCCTTAATCTTTTTTAAGAAGGCTACTGTGACTTTCCCTTAACTGTGTCACTTTAAAAATATTCATAGTTTATGGAGATAATATATTTTAATAAAATGTGCCTAAAATGCTTACGGCCTAAAATTATCAATATAGATTGACGGTGTAGCCTTCTCTCAGGAAAATGTAGGGGGAAAAACTGAATCAAGAGGAAAGATTTCAGCATAACAAGCACCTTGAAATATCCTGCCTTGATTTATCCAATAAAGTTGCTGGAAAAACCAAACTTTTAATCAAAGATTAAGTTCTGAATTCCAGCAATTATGCAATCTCTTTCATCTTCCCTGGAATGAATTGAATGCAATCCATCACAGAATAGTACTCCATTCTCTAGTTGATTCTATCATTTCTCCTGGAAAACTGAAACTAGTTTAAATTTGAAATAACTGCATATAATTATTCTCTTTTTATAAAATCAGAGATGAGTGGATTTAATAAACACAAAAATAAATATTAATTGAGCATCATTAAGGTAAGTTTGTTTTACCTAACTACTTTAAAGTATCTCATCGTACACAACATAGAACCCTGGAGGATGGTCTCATTTGTTGATCTCCTTCCTGAATAGAATTTTAAACAAAGATGAATAAAACTATAAGTAGATTTTACTTGCCTTAAACTATCTACTGAAATATTTATCATCTTCATTAAAATGCTGTAACATTTCGTGAGACTTACAATTCAAATCATAAACGTTCATGAAGGTTTGCAACTAATACTGAAGATTGTCTCAATTGATTTCATTATTTCAATGAATTATTTTGGAAATATTTGTTTTACTTCAACATAAATTTCATGCTTTCAAGTAATATAGAGACTTCATTTTCAATTTTTTAAAGGAAATATTCTTGTTTAAGGATCTAGATAAAGAGCTTTTAATTAATAACACACAATAACATGATAATTCTGGTGTTATTTTTCTCTCATTTTCCACTGATCATTCATATGATCTTGGGAAGAAATCCTTTCACAGCAGAATAGGTAGTAGGTAAATACATAATTTAGCCTGATAGGAAGAATATGATATTTAGTAACCTGTTCTGAATATGTAAGACATATAGTGCTTCATTGTTCATAGAGGAAAAAAATCTTAGATTTCATCAAATCTAACTTCCATGAGTGCAGCACCCACTGGTATGTCTTTGATAGTTGACCATCCAGCCTCTGATCAAAGACCTCCAGGGAAAAACTCACCATTTAATATGGCAACTGTTCTACTGGTTAAGAGCCTATACAATCAGGCAGTTCTTCCTGACATCTAATTTGAGCCCTTTAGTTTTAACCCACTGTCCCTGGTCCTTCATTCTAAATAATAAAATTAATAAAGATTAATTTTAAGAACTTTTATGTGTCATCATTTAAGACACAGGTAGTTCTTGACTTACAATAGTTAATTTAGTGACTGTTTGAAGTTACAGTGGCACTGAAAAAAATGACATATGACCATTGTCACACTTATGACCATTGCACATCCCCATGGTCACGTGATCAAAATTCAGCCACTTGGCAAGTGAGTCACATGGTTGTAGTGATGGTTGCAGTATCCGGGTGTCATGTGATCCCCTTTTGTGACCTTCTGACAAGAAAAGTCAATGGGGAAGCCAGATTCACTTAAACATGTTACTAACTTAACAACGTCAGTGATTCACTTAACAACAGTGGCAAGAAAGGATGTAAAATGGGGCAAAACAAATATCTCACTTAACAAAATAAATTTTGGGCTCAATTGTGGTTGTAAGCCAAGGATTACCTGTATTGAAAACTTCTATCAAGTATCCTCTCAGCTTTTTTTTTTTAGGCAGGCATTTCATGACAATTCCTCAAAATAACTTCAACTGATAGTGAGAAAACACACTAGCTAATTGCTGATTGGTTGGGTAGTGAAAAAAAAGGAAAAAAGAAAAAAACATGGGGAAGCATTCTTAGGATTCTATGGGTTGCACCAAGAGTAGCTCAGACCACATGCAGAGATGGTAGATTGCTTATGTCTGATAGTATTAGACTTTGGAACAATTATTTGTTATATCAGCCTTAATATTATATTATTGTCATACTAATTATGTTAAGTGGTTGTTTTTATGTCAACCAGTATTATAAATCCAGGAAAAGTGACTTCCTTTTCCTCATATGTATATAATAAACTTATGAACTATCAGAAGGAAAAAAGATAATTTATATATTTTTGAAAACAGGAACATAAGTTGAGTGAACTCTTCATTTGTACATTTTATTCATATGTAGTACCTTTAATTTAATTGCTAGTTATAAATGAACAAAGCATGCCCACATAAATTTTAATTGCTGCTGTTTTACTTTCAAGCTTTAAATAGAATAGCTTGTACATAATTCTTGAAAATATGAATGCATAATTATTAGCAAGTTACAGCATGTAAGAACAGTGATATCTATGTGCTTTATCTGAATTTATATCATTTATAAATAGTTTTAAAATACAAAAAGTACAACAGTAAAATAATAATAGTTTGGTATAAAATACATGTAACTATTAAATAATATCTGCAAATATCAGGGTTCATCAGATGTTGGGTAGTTAAAAATGTAATGAATGGATAGCAAATCTCAGTATATCATTATTGTATGGGCTCCATGATTTAGTTTTTCAAACAGAGCTAATGTGACTCACTGCCTTGTTCTGCGATGAAACTTTAATATATGGCTGCAATTTTAGTTCAGGATACTTCTAAACCAAGAACATAAGATGCAAAAATGCTGATGTCAGATTCTTTTACAAAAAGTGTCTTCCAAATCTAACCATACTAAAATACTTTATTTTTAATCATTATGTTTGACGAATTGTTTGACAAGCCTGGGCTGGAAATGGAACTGCAGGCGTAAGATCGGGGGTGCCTTGGGAGCCATATTTTGTAGAAGGGCTCTGAGGCTGCCAGGGGGGGTTAAACTCAATTTCATTGAGGACCGCATCAGGATTGTGCTTAACTTTGGGGGGGCATGGTGGGTGTGGGTGTGGTGTACATGGTCAGCTCCCACTGCTGCTGTGCTTGCTCTCCTTGGTCAGGATGCTCATGGTGTGTGCGGGAGGGAAAAGTGTGTGGGTGTAAGGCAGGCACATGCAAGTGAGCAGTACACCAGGGCCGCAGATGCTGTTGGTTCCTGCACCTGGGCTATTCCGATTCCACAGTGGCCTTACTGTTTGAAGTCTGAATAAAGCCTTCAATTGAGCAAGGAAGCACTGTGGGGCCAGGCCTTCACACTTGCGTCCAGCCAGCCAGAGTGTGGTGGGGCAGGAATGAGACCCTATCCCATGGATGATGACAAGGAGAAGAACAGTGAGGCTTTGCACCAGATGGCTGGCCAGGCAGTGCTGGCTGGCTAGTTGGGGAGGGGGGAATCATGGCTGCTTAGGTGGCTGTTCCAGCAGCTTGAATGCCCCGACTGAAGCTGGAGTTCGCCACACTAGGGGAGAAATGAGATGCCCTGCTGTCCCACAGAGCCCGCTGCTGCTTGGGAGGATGAGGAGAAAAATGGCTGCTCAGGTGGCTCCTGCTGCCCCCACTGCTGCCAGCAGCTTGAGTGCCCTGGCTGAAGGATGGATATCTCTCTCTCTCTCTCTCTCTCTCTCTCTCTCTCTCTCTCTCTCTCTCTCTCACTCAC
>JANHFL010007545.1:39294-55107 GCA_032468155.1 Oxyrhabdium leporinum
AGAAGATTTAGGTATACATCAATTCAAAAGTACAGGCAATGTTGGTAAACATAATCTAAAAGTGATTAATAAAATATCTTTTTTTTTCTAAATAAGAGTACTTTGTTTGAAGCCATTAAATATTGACGTTCATCTTTCTCAGAAAATGATTATGATAATATACAACTCTATGGAAAAATATCTCATAAATCCAATAGATATCTTTGTAAAATTATCTTGTAAAAAGGAATGTATAAATAATCCCACTACAAATATATGAGCATGTTTTGTTGCATTTCAGGAGAAGCAGAGGTTTCTGACTGATGTCTTACATGAAGTCATGTTACTTGATGGCCTGACAAGTTCTCATCCAGTGTCACAAGATGTGCAGCAGGCCACAGATATTGATCGAGTCTTTGACTGGATCGCCTATAAAAAGGTGGGAACAGAAGAAAGGACACAAGTTGTATATTTGTGGGATTTTTCTAGCATTTATTTTTTACCTTTATGTTCTGCTGTCAGTTAATTATTTCCTCTTCCTGTTCTATGTTCTACTAACATCCCATTCTACTTTGATCAGAACTGCAATGAAAGAAATGCCAGGCGGACATTACAGAAAGTTTCCTCTGAGGCTCTTATAAATAACATTACATTACAAAGCAGTTCAGTTGAAAATAGTCATGAATACTGAAATGACCTGAATAATACAAATCACTCCAAGTTCAATTAGAGATCCATTTGCTTTTAGTATTCAGATTAATGTCATTTGTATCTACAGTTAGTTATGAGTGCAACATACTTTACAGTAATCATAGCTAGTCAAATTAAGAATTGTCATCCTAACCGAAGGCTCATGCACAATCATTTTAACTTACTGCTTTCTAAGCCCTATGAAAAAAATCATTTGTACCTCAAGGTCAGAAAGCTTCTATTCTTTATAAACTTATATCTTATTTAAAACCTTTCAACCAATCAATAAGAATAGTTTTATTTAGGAAAAAAAATCCCCACTTTGGCTTTATCAGAAACCATTCAAAAACACCCAGACTGCAAAAGTGATAAAACTGGCAGGTGACTACAAAAATGTATTGCACCATAACACACACAGACACACACACACACACACACACACACAATACAATACATTAGCACAGGATTAAAAATAACATATATTTTAAAAAGAAACTATTTTCTTAGTGCAAATTCCAATAATGCATAGTAAAAGGGGCAATTTATTTTATGGTCCATTATTATTAAAACTAATTTCAGCATTCCTGACTTGGATGTCCCAGATGAGTCTGATAGTGGCCCTCAGTTTCCTGAGATAAGAATGGTGTAAACTCATAAGTTCAACTTTCCTATAGGAGTGCCTATACTATAAAATAGCCTGAGGAAGTTGGCTTTCTACAAACATTTAAAAGCTAAATTATTTTTGAGAGTTTTTGGGAACCTGAGCAGGTATTGTCTTATTGGTAATTGCAGGATTTGATTTTGGCAGTTTACTTTTTTCCCCACTTTGGATATTTTATTGTACTTCTTTAGATGTATGTGAACTGTTGGGACACTTGTGTGATTGTACAAATATGATAAATAACAACGTGAATAATAAATTTTAAAAAGAATGGAGTGGAGTGGAGTAGAGTAGAATATTTGATTAGTCTTGCAACCTTATCAATAAGATAAAAGAAAAATAAAATACATAATATGATTCCAGGATAAAATACAATGATAAAATACATATGTGATAATATGAGGAATCAGCAATCAGTTGACTGAATCTTCTTTGCAGGGTACCCCAGTTTGTTTGATGTATCAGATTCTTAGCTCAACTGTCTTAATTAAAAACTTAGCAATAAGTTTACAATAGATACATTACACACTAGAACAATCTAATTTGGTTCCCAGTGGGCTGTAGTTCCCAAGATGTATGATAAGTATCTAAGCTTAAAGGGGCATATAATTGACAGTTGAACAAAACATGCTTTCAATGGTTGGGGTACTGCTTATGAAAGTTCTTTCATGATATGGCAAATGGTGGAAGTGCCCGTATTTGGTCATAGAATCCAACAACTCAAATCTTCTATAGAGTAGGCCCTTCTTAAAAATTGTGATAAACTCATTGACACATATTTTTCATATTGAAAAATAGTTTTGTTTCTAGCAAACTAACTAAAATATTTATTTTTAGTCAATAACTTTATATTAGTTTGAGCAGTGATATCTACGACTCTGTTTAAAAAATTCTCTTGCCTGGGAGGCTGTTTAGAGTAAATACTGTGTAGAAAACCCATGTTGTAAAATAACTTTGGAAGTTGGCTTACCCAGGAATTGGACTGAGCCATATTATCTTTCTGCTAAACATCTTTGGAGAAATCTTTCAGGGTCCATAAAATGAATCCTCTGCTAGTATGTGAAAACTTTAATTATTAAATGACTATTTATGGAATAGATATCTCGTTTCTGCTCTGACCGCAGAGGCAGATATTTTCTTTTCAGTTGCCAACATGCACCCACTTCTAAATAACTAAAAGTTGAAACTTGATTAATAGGCTCCCCACTGATCTGCCAGTTATATTTCACGTTTTTTCTACTAAAAACCATCACTTTAGATTTGGTTTTATTGATGTTTAAAAAATTAAGAGCACAGTAGTGTCAGGATTGTCTCCCCTCAATCCTTTACTCCATAAATCAGAGAAAAGGTATCTTTACTAGAAACAAGTTGAGTACAGCAAGGTCAAGCAAGATCTGAAGCAAAAATGTGAGAAGCACCAAATTGAAACAAACCCTGGAGCCGACCCACCCCCTTGTAGCCAGGCAACCAGAATTCAATCATTGGCCAAGATGTTTTGGGAAAGTCTTGATTTAGGTGCACTGTTCCTCCCTTCTGCATACTAAAGCTTGGACAATTGGCCTTGAGGTAAACAAAATCCAAACTGACAGTCTCAACGCTTCGTGAAAATTTCCACCTTCACCTCCTGCATGCTTCACCCCAAGTGCCCATTGCTCCCCCTCCCACTGTTTTCATGGCAGCTGGCAGCAAAGAAGAAAATGAAGATGCAGGCTGATTTAGCTTTCGCAACAGTCTTCTCAGGCCTATTTGGGAATGTGCCATTAGGACCACACCATCATCATATAATAGGATATTAATAAATTTGTCATTGATTTTTTATCTGCAACATATAGGAATCCTGGTATATCATTGTCATAAAGATTAAAAGGCATTGGGACTAGACATAAGAATGATATGTTGATTTCTATGGAGCAGAAATTTTCAAATTTGAGGTTGAAAGTGATTTACTTTCTTCCTCCATTCTTCTTCAGGGGTGAGATGTTACTGTGAAAATAGCATATACTATTGAGGTATCTACATAGTTTCCAAAGAATACATTCATGGCCGATCTTGAGATGATATAGACTGAAAAGCAGTTTAAGGCTTGTTTTGTTCTATTCTATTCTGTTTCAGTTCTACTTGTACCGGGAGGGAGATGGATTGTGGATATTTGCATGCAGTGGCAGCAAAGGCTGAAAACTGATCTATCATACCACTTCCTAGAAATTTTACTTTGTTTAACATTCCTGTTTTTGGAAGAAAAAGTGAAGAGCACTAGAGAAATCAGTAATTTATTACTTCAATATTTCCCAAACAATATGATAAGGTGCTCTAATAAAACTACTTACTGTGACTAAAGGTTACAGTAGTCAATAACAAAATAATATACCCCCCTATTTCGTGTTTTCTTATATGGCAACTTAAAGAGAAGTATATGAATTCTGTCTTTCTAAATATCTCATTCACTAAATATGGGTTGAATCACTTCAGATAAATTCTGTTGATTTGGTTATCAATCTTTCTGGCTCATCCCGTTTTGGTTATAGGTTGGGTTAATATACAAATAATTTTCTAATAAGTAGTCACAAGAAGAATATTGTTAAGAATATATTCTGCTTTGGAATTATCTTTAATGATGCAAAAAGAGTCATAAATATTTAGATGAAATATTCTTTCAGCATTGTTTTTCCATGCTCCATTTATGACTAATGATAGTAAATGGAATAATGTAATTTACCTTAGGTCAAAATCACATATTTTCTTGAATCATTTTAAGCTTCAGGCACATTAAAGAGTCCCATGATTAGGGTTACCAGATATCTGAAAAGGAAAAGGAGGACACAGACAACTGGAAATAAGGACAGATAGGAAAAGGAGGACACACTAACTGTTAAATTTTCTTGGCATCTGCAACAATTACCATGAAAAACTCAAAAAGAAAGACAATATTTGATTTTAAGGCTATGCCTGCCAGAGAGAGGCATCTAGTAACATTACCTATGACCCTTCTTCAGTTATTTTTTTATAGCTGTCTTTGCTCTCATTCTTCATGTTTACTGTTTTGATTCTTTCTGCAAAGCTCTTTTGGGGTAGTGCCTTTAAAACCATGAAAGCTTCAGTTGATTAGCCTGTGCATTATCTAGCATTTACAAGTTGGAGCCTGTTATGCCTCTACTAGGGGGTGCCTGGCTTTCTGTACACTTCTGGATGCAATCTAAAGTGCTAATGGTAACCAGTATGGCCCCTTTGAGTAGTTTAAGATCATTGGTAAATATAAGGCATTGTTATTTTTTTAACCTGTTTATAATTATAAGAATATTTATAACACCATAAATGTCAGACAGGAATATTCTTAGTCCAAAGTATCTGTGAGAATAAATATTCTGCTCCTTTACATTTTATGCTCTCCACGGCTATTCATGTAGAAAAATATCATGAGGGAGCATTTTATCTTAGGTTCAACAGCAAAGTCTGAAACTTCATTTGAATGTGTATGTTTAAACCAATTTAGAAGTAGAATTCTGTATTTCCAATGATGTTACCGTTATATGTATAAATGTACAAGCATAAGTTATGTTAATAAACTATTTTATTTGTAAGTGGATCATCATGAAAAAGAAGTTGTAAGAATGCTACTAATTGATAGAAAGTCTCCTTTAAATTATACTTAATACCTGATGACTTCATGAATTGTCATAAACATTTATTGGCACAAGTATAGAAATAGTTTATATTTCCTATTTCTGGATTGC
Organism: Oxyrhabdium leporinum; assembly: GCA_032468155.1. Taxonomy (NCBI): domain Eukaryota; kingdom Metazoa; phylum Chordata; class Lepidosauria; order Squamata; family Cyclocoridae; genus Oxyrhabdium; species Oxyrhabdium leporinum. Next base: position 44,356 of record JANHFL010007545.1, read on the forward strand.
CTTTTTGACTCCCTGGAGAAATCCATGCAAAATGTGGTGGGAGTTCCCTTCTGCAAAGACTTTTGTACATCTCAGATAGAAATGATGATGATTTTGATGAGAAAATTAGTTTAAAATAATAACCGTTAGGTCCTATTTAAGTTTTTTTTATTCTTCTTTTAGATGGCTTATCAAGATTCCATGAAAGATCTGTTCTCTTATGTCTGATTTTAAGTACCAATGGCCCTCTTACAAATTATATTGTCAAATATTTTGCTGCATTTTTACAACCTTACATTGATTTTATGCCAACGTATATTATGGATTCCATCCACTTACCCTGTCCTGTATGAAGGGCATAAGATTAAATTTACAGAGACATAAATATTAGCATATATGTAAAATCACATTTACATGCTATGAAGATTTATAAACATCCCAGCAACTTTAACAAGAAGGAAGAGATTCTAAAAGTTAACAAAGCCTGGCTTTGAGCTTTAGATCACCCTGAGATAAAACAGCTCCTAATTATCTAACATGATGAATCTTCAGCAGTCTCACCTGAAGGAATAAGAAGCAGGATGTATTTTAAAGACAGTTCAATTAAGAATTAGCTCCTTTGGACCATGCTCAAATCAGACCAATTACAAAATCACCTAGGCAAAGAACCAAACAGAAACTAGTTTTACAGAATTCTGGTGATATATCCAATTAGAGCTTAATTTTGTGACAAATGACAAGAGCTCCGTCAGTTCCTCCTCAGTTGCCTATGAGCACTGAGAAGTGCTCTACAGATCAAATTACTTTGCCTTTGAAGATGCCAGCCACAATTGCCTATGAAATGTAAAGATTCCAGATAATTAGATGACTATCAGACTAATCACTAGTAGATTTTTTTTAAATGGGTTTTTACAATGTTACCACCAAATATTGAACCTGATTCTTACGTTTTCAATGTTTTAAGAAAATGAATTATTAGTTTTAATAATCAATATATTTTAACTAGTTTTCTCTAAGTGTAATATCCATTACTATAAATAGTCTTCAAATAAATCTCTGGTACATATGAATCTCTTGTCCACATGAATGTGGAGATACAGGATATGTATATTTCTCTCATCTATTTTTTTCTTTTAGAACTTTAGTAATTAAGGATGAAGGAGGAAATGCCTGATCTTTATAACGTCATGGTATCTCCCATCACAAACTTTATTATTGTAGATAATACAATTAATGCTAATAATATTAAAATATAGTTAAAGATACGTTAATGTGTAATTTGTCATCTCTGAAAATAGCATTTGACATATGAAATATTTTATGCCCTTCAGTTTTCAGCTTTTCATGCCCTCCATACATGGCATTTACAGTATTCTGGCATTGGTGCTACATTACTATGTTCACAGATTGTCATTCTCCTGGACAATTGAGCCAATTTCCTTCCCTTTTGGATGCAGCACATCACATTGAAAAAACGTTCAATTTTGTAATCTACAGTGCTAGAGCTCACCAAGATTTAGGAATCAGTTATTTTTTTATTCTCAAAAGCTCTTTTCCTCACTCTACCTCCCATCTTCTACCTCAGAATTTCCCTACTTATATAAGTAACATATACCAAACTTGTATAACTCCTACCCTGGACTCAAATGAGTCATTTTCCTCCCACTGACCCCCACATATAGTGGCTCTCACTTTCCCATTGCAGCAATGCTTGGAGAAAATGCCTGGAAATTTATTCTGTCATGCTATCCATGGCTTTCAGTGGGAATTTATCAGTAGGATGAATTATGTCTTGATAACTAGGTAGTTTCCCCTCATACTAACATTTGTTATAAAATAGCTAGAGAAATGCACATTGAATGAACTGAAAACTTAGTGGAGAGGGGAAGTGGGGGAGAATAGCACTACATGTTTTACCCTTTTTGTAGAGCAGTGGTGCAAAGGAATTTTATTACTAAGGAAGGTACTATAATTCAGGGATGAGGAATTGACAGTTTTTGTATTCTCCTATTGGTTGGCTACAGTGCAGCACTGATGGGCTCATGCCCTTCTCCAGCCTCATTATTCTGAAGCAGGAATATCAAAATTGCAGCCTGCGGTCCGGATGCATCATGCGCTGACCACCTCCACCCCCATTTTAGTAAAGGGGAAAAAGTCATGATACGTCACGTGATGACAACGTGACGCTGTGAGTTTGAGGTCTAGAAAAAGGGCAATTAGTAGTGATGACTATGTAGACTGTACTCTCCATAAGCTTAAAAGAGATAAGATATTTTCCTGATATGGTCAACTTAAATAACTTCATATTACCACTCAGAACTATGAAATTTTGGATTGCCTAAGGCCTTACAAAAATATATATTGCTGAACTCATTGCTTGTATCTTTAATAATTGTACTGTCCTAGAGGAGTTTATCTTTTACAAGCATGATATATGAATATAAAATATAGACTTGTTTCCTCCAGATATACTGTCAGATTGTATTCATGAAGTTTCCTCATCTGATCATTTCCTCAAAGATTTATTCTCTCTTTAGCATGTCAACATCTATCCCAGAGAAAAATTGTTTAGTACTGTAAACTGTACCAGGAGGCAAAGTTGCATTTTTTCATTCTCTGTATGATGGATTTCTCAGCATTTTCTCAGATAAATCACAAACCATTCTCTTTAACTATTCCAGCAAAGGAAGCTTCTATCATTTTGTGAAATATTGGCAGAGTTCCTAGTGTCGTAAGTATACATTTCAGGAAAACCATGCAAACATCTTATTTACTGTAATAATAAATTAATCAGTGTACTCTGTTGTGAGGATATGAGCCTTTTTGTTAGCAGTAAGCATACCTGGAAGACCACAAACTCAGTTATCTTTGTAAATGCCTTCTTCAAATTAGGAGACTATATTGACGAGCATTTCCATTTTCCCCAGAGTCAGAAGAGGCTACATAATATTCTTCAAATTCTTCATTTCTCGCTTGTGCTTAAAACTTCATTTTACATATGAGAAATTCAGATTTATGGCATATGCCTAAGGAATAATTTTTTACAGACTTCTTTTAAACTCCTTAAAATCTTTGGCATGTGGCTAAGACAGATAGATCAAATCAATGACTTTGCAACTCAACTCCAGGTTTACAATAAAGTATGATTATTAAAGAGCTAATGTATACTAAGTGCTAATAGGAAATTACTCTATAGACTTTGAACTAAAATATTTTTGCTAAAGAAATCTTACAAAAAGCTGTTATATTTATATGCAATGAAATATTCTACTGGCACTTGAGATACTCTCCCCTTTTTGTTTTCAATGATTGCCCAAAATTCCATTTGTTAAAAAGCTAATGTAGACAGAGGGAAATAAACATAAAGTACTTCTTTAAAAGAAAAACTATCTGCTTGCTAATGCTTTCTTATCCAAGAATTTACCATAGGTGTTATTGTAAAATCACAAAACGAATAGGTAAAGCCTAGCGTTGGTTGTTTTTTTTTTCTTCAGTCATACTATTTTAGTTGGATACTGGGGCTGTTGAAAGATTAGAATTAAAAAGGCAAAAGCAGTTTTCAGAGGCATCATAAAACCATTTCCTACCATTGTACAATAATTGCACAAGCCCAGGAAAAGATATTGCTACTTTAAAATGTTCGTAATATGCTATATGAATATCAGCACCTGCGCCTAATCTCATTTTCCCTGCTAATTTGTATCTATACAAGTCCTATTGGAAACTTGCAGGGTTTCCTGTCTTTTCCTAATTATTTTTCCTAATTATTATCTCAGATAAACTGGGATATATAATTCTCAGAGATTCTTTCTATTATAGTTACTATTCATACTGGCTGAGAATTCTAGCACGTAGTCTAGCACTTCTAGAGAACACTCGTTTATGGGAGCTTTAGCAAAATGTTTCTCAACCTCAGCAACTTTAATGTATGCTAACTTGGGAATTCTGGGAGTTGAAGTCCACACTTCAATAAGCAGTATTATATTTAATATTGTGGCTTCAAACTGCTATCACTTTAAACATCAAAATTCAAACATATTATATGGAATTCACATTGACACTATTGAAACTTCCTGGTGTATTTGTTTAAAATTAAAATAAGCCAAAATACATCTTAAGGCAATTCACAAGAGCACTTCAAATTTATTTTCCTCATTTTATGAGAGTATTTTAAGTGTCATTTTATGATCCAAGCTTGACATAGTTTGTTCTCAACGTTAATTCATGCTGTGAATTTCCTAATAAGCTAAATTTCATATTGGCATCCAGCTGCGTCTGGCTATGTCAACAAAATGATTGCTTTGTAAAAGAGATTTGAGTATTGTTTGTTGCTTGTTATTTGAAGGGCAAACATAACATAAAGGTTCTTATATGTGTCTTTTGCAAATATTGTCCCCTTTTTAAAATGGGTTTCAACCATAGAGCAGTATGAGTTTCCAATAATTAAATTATTTTTATTCCAAACTATACAATTATCCAATTTTACTTCACAGTTTACTTATACAATTGTAATACAAAGTCACATATTGCTTTGGTGTTGTTTTGCTCTAGGTTGAAAAATACAAACTGTAATAGAATGCTATGACTAGAGTAAGAAAGAGAAAACTATACTTATACATATACCGTACCCATGGCTCAGCAACTCCAGGCTGTATTATCCTGTGATCCATAAAATGGTAGCCTGAGTGTCTATTGTGACTTCACCAAACTTTATGGAAGAGAATGTTAGTAATTGCAAATCCAACCCATCTTCAGGACTTGGGGGATGCTTTGTGATATGAAATAAAGCAGATATTGTTTTAATGTGATAAAACATATAGGATATTTATAGGATATTAAGTTTATAAAGTTAGCGGGTTTGATATGGAAAAAATATATAGAATTTCAACATGTTTGATATATAATGCATTCATCATGCTATTCCCTTTGGGAATAAAGCATTGAAATACAGACTGCAGAAGAGGAGTAGGAAATAGTAAGATAAAGAAATTAAAGGTGCAAGAAAAAAAGAAAAGGAAGCATGGCTAAAACATTTCTCATAACTAAGGAGAAAGAGCCTGTGTATTTTGTCCCCAGCATAATACCGCATTACATTTCTCAGATTTTTGGTTTTTATAACCTCTTGTGTACTTTCAGTTAAAATTGTGGCACTATCACATCCTATGAATTTCTACTGTAAAATGAGCTCCTAATAGCTTAGGTGACACCAATTTATAGTTTTTGATACATATTTGAGCTCTTTAATTAAACAAGCCTAAATATTCAATTCTCTGTATCTGTCAATCAACATTACTTCAAAAGATTAGACCAGTCTTCTCCAGATCTGAGATATCCTTCCCCCCTATCTTTACATACACATATTCATTTCGTTCATTATTTCATATTCTTTATTATTTGCGTCTCTCTCATTCTGACCTAGAATCTACTATATGCCATCATCATCATTGGAAGGGTCCATAAACCATGATCTCTATTGCATGTTGCAAGTCAATCTTAAGAGATAGCCTAGTCATCTGAGAGCCATTGGGCCTCTAGAAACATGCAGATGTATAATCATGCCATTTAAAATGACAGCATAGAGGCTGGCAAATGTCCTCTAAAATAAAATTATATAATATAGGCACAATAATCCAAAACATTTTGATTATTTTTGGTTACCTGTGCCTAATGTAAATTGCATTGATACATTCTGAAGTTTCAATTTATTATAGTTCTCATCAAATACTGATCTTAGAATTGCAGCCTTGGATGTATATTGACATTTGTAGGTATATATTAATTATGGAGAGTAAATGCCAAATACAGTATTTATCAACATGAATGCAAAACATGAAAACTATAATATAAGCCATAAAATAGACTTAGCATGTCTTTTTTTGTTTAAGAATTCATCTTAAAATCCAGAGAAAATGACTTGACACAGACCTTACCCGAAATTGCTTCATCCATTTTGAAACTTCATTCTACCCAGAGCAAAGGTTATTCACCCATATCTTTAACCATAACTCCAAGTAAGCTGTAGGTATGTGTGTCCTGTTAAATTAGAATTGCTGGCAATCTTGAAGATGCACTAAAAGAGGACATATATTTTGCCCAAACACATATCTGTATGTCTAAAATTAAATTTCTGTGTGCTTGTTGTTCAACCATAAAAAAAACCTTGGGCTTATGGTGTTTTAAATCTGAACTGCTAGTCAATAATATTTCATTTATACTGATTACTCTTGTAGAACTAGTTGCCTTTCTTATGCATTGTGTTATACTTAAATTGCTTCATTCAAAGATATGCTTCTGAACAATCAATAGTGGGGAAGAGAAATATTGTGCTTTTATAACATACTATTTCATGTTGTTGCACTCATATCAGTAAAGTATAAGTTTAGTAGCTCTGTTTGAAAATAACCCCATTTCTATATGTTCCTAACTTCATTTTTGTTTCTGTTTTTTTCTCCAAGAAAGCTTATAATAAAGCATGTAGCTTCTAAAATGTTTAAGTTAAACAAAAATACTTTTGGGGGATAATTCTACATATAATTAATAATAAACCTATAATTATTCTGAAATAAATACAGGAATAATTGTAAATTTCATGTATTACCATGAAACTGCTTGGATAACAACTCAATTTTTTAAAAATTGTGTTTGCAGGGTGCAGCTTTAATTCGAATGCTGGCTAATTTTATGGGTCACTCAGTATTTCAGATGGGCCTACAAGTACGTAGAAATATTTATTTTTCATTCCTTATTTGCTTATCTTTGCATTTATGCCAATGTATTTTTATTGTCTGTGTTTCTGTCAATTTTAAAGACTTCATTAATGGGGAAAAAAAAAGTTATGTTACATAAATGTTGTATCATTGTAGAAAATGAAGGTTTATGTGTAATTTTCCAAGTTTCAAATGGGTGTTCTCATCTTTTAAGCACATTTTGTGGCATCTAATTTGTATGAGTATTTAATTTACGTGAGCATTTTTACAGTATGTCAGTTTAAGGGAATGGATGAACATAAAGGATTTGTTCAGTGACATTTCTATCTTAACAGAAGAACGTATATAAAAATGCAAAATTTCCTATTAGTAATAGCAATCTCACATAAAATTATTAAGCAAAGATAAACTATATGATTTAGGCATAACTGAAGGGATTACAAAAATTTGTTTACCATTAAAAAGAAATTATTATTCAAATTATATGGTTTAATTCAGAGTAGTATTACAAGAGTAGGAAGAAAAAACATAAGCAAGAAAAGAAAAGAAAGAAATAGATAAAACATTATAGAAGGTCTATGGATGTATTGCCTTTAAAACATTCTGTGTAGCAATTAATTTTAAGAAAATTGTTTTAAAATGGCAATACAATGGCTCATTACTGTTTAGAAAATAAAATAGAACAAATCAAAGATAAATTCAGGGAAATAGGTTGTTGTATAGACCCATATATGACTTGGCATGATGTGGTAAGAAGCTGTAGACGATATTTGTCAACCCTGAAGCTGACCAAAGCCATTTTGCTGCTTCAGTGTTGCCACACTGGAGTTGAGGGATAGGGAGGGGGGAATAGAAATAGCTGGGGTTTTGTAGCCAAAACAAAATACTTTCTTCTGGGAACCAAGGACATTCCCACCGATGGCCAGAGAGGGAAGGAGTGAAGTTACCAGACAACTGGACAGGACCTTGATTGGACCATGTGACTGTTTGGAAAAGGGGGAAAACACTTTTACTTTTAATTAGGTGAAAACCACGGGAACATTTAGAGTTGATTTTCACCAGTGGATGCCAATATGATATGTCCAATAAAACTGATATTTGAGGAGCTTGCTTGCCTCGGAGTCCTGTTTGCTATGGGTGTATTACTTGGAACCCTGACAATATGTAGATAATTACAGTTTTGTTTCACATTGCACAGAAATTATTACTTTACATTTTAATATTTAAGGTTAATACCTGTAAATAAGCAAGGTATAGATTGGTATATTCTTAATGCAAATGTTAGAATTACTCAAATTTGACAAAGATACCTGCTTATCCAGTAAGTGGATATTTTGATGTGTATTGATTTTCTGCTGGAACAGCTACTACATCCAAAGTTCTTCCAGTTCTCTGTAGCCAGGAGAGCTTTGTGGGAGTGGGATGGGGGTGTTATTATATATATCCCATTTTTGGATTTTATGATTATTATATTGTCTATAGTGAGAAAAATTATATGTCATGGGTTTAATATAGTTTAGTCTTATTCTGTGAATACAGTATATCAGGTTGAAGGATCCTATGATTTCTGACCTACTCTATCCAATTGCACTTGGAGTTTTTCCAGCACCGTCAGTAGAAGGTATTTCTGTTGAAAGTAGTGCAGACATCATCTTATTAGGAAAGTGAGTATCCCCAATTCAATTCTTCCTGATAGGGAAAGTATAATGTTAAGATTAGAAATAATAATATACTTCATTTAAATGTTTTTTAAATAAAGAATTGGTATTCCTTTGTAAAGCAAAGTGCAGAATTTTGTGATAGTAAATAAGAATGTATTGTGCATTCCTAGAACTTTTGCTGTAGGGCCACAACTGGATAAATACTAACAGATTTTAAACTAACTTACCCATCTGAAGTGATTCCTTTCGGGCCATGCAAGCCATTCAGGTTGGTGAATTTCAGTCTGCATGCAGGTATATTTTGTAAAACAATTTAAAGCAAATAATAACCACGAGCCGTGGTGGCGCAGTGGTTAGAATGCAGTACTGCGGGCTACTTCTGCTGCCTGCTAACTGCCTGCAATTTGACGGTTCAAATCTCACCACACTCAAGGTTGACTCAGCCTTCCATCCTTTTGAGGTTGGTAAAATGAGGACCCAGATTGTTGGGGGCAATATGCTGACTCTGTAAACCGCCTAGGGTTGTAAAAGCACTGTGAAGCGGTATGTAAGTCTAAGTGCTACTGCTATTGTTATAACAACACCTATATTCTTAGACACTACCTTAATAATTCTTAGGTCCTTGTTAGGCCTTGAATTATTAAATTCCCATCAGTCTTAGATTATGAATCTAACTGTAGATTACTCACACATCAAACGGTAAAAACATTTTTTTTAAATTGTGGAAGCAGAGTTTGAATGTGGATTTTTATTTTCCAAAATAAAACAAAAATGGAATATACTATTGCTAAAAACCAAACCCAAAACTTAACTTTCTCAAAAAAATCAATACAGAACTCACACTTTGGAAAGTGTCATAAAATTGATTCAATAGTATTTAATGCTTTGTTTATACTTTTATTCGTATGATTCATTTGTATTAATTATGTTTTAAAAAATTACTAAACAGCATAACTGGCACACCTGTTGAAAAGTAAGAATTATTTTTTTCTCTGTCAAGATAAACACTTCAGATATAATTCCAAATAAATTAATGTTTCTAAAACAATTTAAAAGCAAACAAGCCAAGCAAAAACAACAAAAAATGCAACTCTGTTCCTTTGAAATGTGTTTAAGTAAATCATATAATAGACAGCTGTGATTGATATGAATTATGCATGATGCACTCTGTTACTTAGAGGTGTCCTTTAAAATAAATTGATGTTCACCTGAAATACAATTATGGTTAGATGGAAAGGGCAATCAATCTTATCTGTTCTTAGTAAGCTTTCAATCTGAAATTTAAATAAACTCCATCTGGGATAAATGGCATATATTAATATGGTCAGTCTATTTTCACCCAATAAACTGAGAGTTAAAACATAAAGCAAAAGTTAAATAAGCGTATTAAGTGTACTATAGAAAGATGCATGTAGTTTAGCAATGACAGACATGATCTCCAGGAACCATATTCCATTCAGATTTTTAGAAATGTTTGATTGATTTAGTTTTGAAACAGAGTTGAATCTGAAATAATTAAAAACATTATTTCTTTAACTTTCTGCAATACGTCTATATCTTGACATGGTTTCTAGGGAGGTTAATGTAGAACTTAAAAGAGTAGCTAGATAGGCTATTGAGAAGTGTACATATCTGATTGAACCCAATATCTAGTTTAAGATGGTAAAGTGTATCTGTAATTAAAATTACTAAAGAATGTAGAAAATTAAGGATTACCTGACTGTATTTCAAAGAAATGAATATAGACAATTATAAGGCAGAAGCTAAAACTTTCACTTAGCTACAAATGTCCTGTGATAGAGCAATCAATTATATTAGTTAATATAGACAAATAGAGGCTAAAACTGTTTTTATGGTATCACTGAATAATGACATTTTGAATTATTTAAGAGAAAATAAGATGCAATTATGAATAATAAATGCACATACCTTATGGCATGCTCAAATAAAAGATGACATCATATTGGAAGATCTGCTTCTCTATGTATTGTCTCATTGCACTTTTTCAACCATTGGTCTCTAAGGACAATAGAAATATAGATTAAGGTAGATCTTTTTGACTTCTTTATATTTCCTGTTTAACATGAGCTAATTGCCTCAGATTCCTTTTAGTGCTATTCACAGAGATTTTTTTTTATCACTTGGGACTCATGTTCCTTATTCCAACAATTCCTTTCTTTCTGTCTACTAATAAGCGTACAGATACTATTCAAGCTACATGTATTCTACCACATTGTATGGTCTTTCTTTTCTTTTTTTTAATACATAGGCTAAAGTTTTCTTAGTTCTGCAAAATGATAGGCAGCCTTATAAAACTAATAAATGGGTTGGGTAGATGGATGGATGGATGGATGGATGGATGGATGGATGGATGGATGGATGGATGGATGGATGGATGGATGGAT
>JANHFL010007545.1:65590-78180 GCA_032468155.1 Oxyrhabdium leporinum
TAATTATTTTTAAAAAGTTTCGTATTTGAAGCCGTTAGATAAATTCCAAGATATCTAGTTTTTTTAACTATTTCAAATCCAATATAACAATGTTTTTGACAGCTAGAGTAGGAATAAAGTATTCCTAGGTTTATTTAGTTACCATTTAGTCATTTATGCCAAATGGAGATCTGTTGTGATTCAAATCTCTGGAGGTTGGATGAAATTTGTATTAATTTTGCGCTTCAACAGCTTGATTTTTCATTGCAACTTTGATTACAGATAATTATGTTGGTATACAGCTTTACAGATCATATTTTAGGCATGAAAAACATTTCATTCGAGTATGTATATGCTGAAATAATCTTTAAATAGTAGTTGAAATATGAACCAGTTGCAGCAACTCACCTGTTTGTTTTTCAGGGTTGTTAACAGATATGTATATGTGACTCAAGTCCTGCTGCCCCCTCAGATTGCTTAGATATGTTTTGAAGCTAATTGGAAATATTATTAATAGCTGTCCATAAGGAGAAAGCTGTATTAAGCTCAAGGCTTTTTTCTGCAATGTTTGATTGTACTGTAAACTGTTTTAAAGTTTAAAAAAAATAAACAGTTTTAAAAAAACTGTTTATCTTAGGTATATTAGAAGAATATATATTTAAGATATCTTAAAATGGGGCTATTGCAGATTTCTTTTATTTCTTACCCTAAATTAATCAAGAAACAGCCTGAAATAAATGTATAATGTATCTATAGGTATTAATATGGTTATGCACTATTAAATTTGAACTAAACCAACAAGAACTATTTTGAAAGGTATTTTCCTTATTGCTGATCACCTTTTATTTTGAGAACTGTTTTTGTTGTTGTGAGTCCGTATTAAAGGTTACATTAAATTGTTACTGCTATTTACAATTTCTGTAAATTGTGAACATGTTCCTATTAAGAAGATGTGAAATATAATGTAAAATATTTAAAACAATATAGAACATTTAAAAGCATAGTTGAATACAGGGTAAAATAATTTATAAGAGATCATAATAAAAAGTACAGTATTCTTCTACATAATATCTGCTTGGATAAATTAGGTTTGAGAAATTCATTAAGTTTCCTTGCTTACTTTTTCCTGCAACAAGACAATTGATTTGAAATTGTTGGGAAGAGGTATACAGTACCTACTGCTTTTTTAATATTCTACATTGCCCAGCAATACTTAGAGCAAGAGGTGGCATTCTTACAATTGTTAAGTTCTCAGGTTGCTTATTGTTAAAAGCATATTGTGGAATGAGCCACCTAGCCCTAGAAACCATTAAGTGGAAGAAAATCTTACACTGAATATTTTTTTTAAAAAATATTGTGGTATAGTACCATGCATCTATTCTTATATTATTTTCATTTGAACAGCCCATATTTTTACTAAAATTGCAGATTTTGAAAGTTAAGAATCAAACATGTGGTAGATATATGTGTATTGTTTTAGCCAAAACAAACCCAAACTCAATTTCTAGTTCAAATTTTAAATAATATTCATTGCCTTGAAAGACAAAATGTTGGGGATGCTATTTTGTATAATAAGGAAGTATAAATCTCAAGCTGAAGCCTCTACCAGAACTACTAATACACTAATCATGGAAGTAAATTGGCAGCACAGAACTCGCTTTGATTTTAAGACAGAGCTTCATAAATCTCTGAGAGATATTATACTCTGTCCAGATTTGGTGGGAAAATTCATTTCTTTCAATAGCAATATTTCCCCCCATAAATTATTACCTGACACAGGACGAGAATTGTTTGACATTTACCAAGAATATGATATACTGTTGAAAACAAGTGGATAAAAATGAAAAAAGCTGCAAACATGGCTGCTGAAAGGTCTTTAGATCAGTTTAAGGATTAGCCAGTGTTTTGGAGAGACCACTTGCCTTAAGGATCCTCAGTGGAGACTGGAAGAGTTTATGTGCAAAAGATTAAATTGTGTTGTAAGTTGTGATTCAAATGACCTCTTTAACACTGTGATGTCATACTTAACATTTCATTTCAAAATCTCAGCTTGCTTCATGGGCCCTAATCCTTACCAAAGGGATTTTTGAAATTTTTCATCTTTCCAGGTTTCTTTCCTATTGCTTTCCTAATTTCCATAAAATTTAGTTTCAGAACAAGTCATAGTTCTGAGGCAGCATTGGTTCTCTTGTTGATGAATCGCAACAGAATTGCAACTGTCCTGGTTCTTCTTGATGTTTTGGTGCCTTTCAATGGTATTCTTCTGGATTGCCTACAGAGATTAGGAGTGGGAGGCATGGTTTTCTCTGAGATTGGGTACAGACTGTGCTGATGGGGGCCCGAGATCCCCTCCTATATTGTATACCTCAAGTTTGAAACTCCTGTCCCTCCTTTTTAGCAACTACAAGAGTTTGCAGAGTATGGTCCAGTATAATCAATATGCTGATGATACAAGTTATATATCTGAGCCCTTGGCCAGCCGGTTGATGCTATCCTTGTGTCTGTAATATATATGGTCTATAGGAGGATGAACAGACTTAGGCTCAACCCTGACAATACTGAATAGTTGTGATATTTGGACCTGCCAAATATCAGGTAATTCCATCTTTGGTCCTGAATAGGACAGTACTTTTCTCTTGAGGATTGGTGTACACATTGGAAGTTGCACACTGACTTGGTTGCAGCTGACAACTGATACCCGAGCTTGTTGAATTCCACACATAGATCCTATTTTCCCATTTGCAACCACTCTCCTTCAGCATATAGTGTGTATTCTAAAATAAATTTGGTAAATTATTTATTATGGACTTGAGTTTAGATTATGTTCCTACAAGGATCTCATTATCTTTTATCAACCACAGTACTTAATGAAACAATGAATATTTATATGACATTTCAAGGTTTTTAAATTTATTTTTAAAAGCCATGAGAAATATTCCTTTTAATCAAAGCCAGCATTATCAGAATCCATGGATATTACACAAGGGGTATGGCTTATCTTATGTAAGACCAACTTATGTAAATATTGTGGTATTTAATTTGATTTATTAAGCAACCAATCTGCTGCTTCAGGTGCTATTGATTATTTATCAAATTGCATGATTTGTTATTTTTAAATAAAGGGAAGGCCAGTGTTATGGAGGAACATATATGCTATTTATTTTCATTGTATTGTTAAAGCTTCATTGCACTTAAGTGACTCAATCTATATTGCTTTTCTGATCTGTGTTTGTATGGGTGTTGCTGCTTCTTATAATATAGGACGGTACATTTAAAGCTAAAACTGTCATAAGAGTTCACAATTTGTATATCACAAAGTCTGCTTAACAATCACCTAATTACTATAGCACCTACTTTGCAACATGCATAATATTGAACACAATATTATAGAACCAGTGGTGAAATCTAAACTTTACCACCACCAGTTCTATGGGGGTGGCTTGGGGGGCATGGCTTGGTGTGTGTGGGATCATGTGACTGAGTGGGCGTGGCCAACTCAACATCACTCACAGCAAGGTGGGGCGATGAGGCTTCCGCGCATGCACGGGATGAGGCATCTGCGCATGCGCTTGGCTTCAGCCATGTGGCACGGCTTTGGCTGCGTGGCGAGGCTCGACCGAGCAGCCTTTTGGGGCCTGCTCTACTCAATCTCTGCTCTCCGGGGCAGTGGCTGCTTCTCTCTGCAGTGCTGCTGCTCTTGCTGGGAGAGCATCTTGTGAAATTTAGCAGCTGTGAGCTGCCGCTTTCCTCTAAGTCCCATCTGTAAAGCGCTGCGACACAGAAGCGGCACTGTTGAATGCTGTTTCTCTCAGCTGCAGCACTTTCCGGATGGGACTTAGAGGACCCAAAGCAGCAGCTCACAGCTGCTAAATTGCACAAGACACTCTCCCAGCAAGAAGAGCCATGGAGAGAAGCAGCTGCCACCTGGAGAGCATATCGTGTGTCCCCGCAGGTGACCGAGGCTTGGCAAGGGACAGAAGAAGCGGCTGCAAATCCGGACGGATCTTCTTCAAGGTAAGAAGAACTGTCCGGTCCGTTCCCAAACCGCTTCGGCCCTCCTGCACCCATGCCGCACCTCCCCCCCGTGACCCTTCAACCTACCATGGCAAGCCACAGGGCGAATAAAGTGTTTCGGCCCAGGGGGCTGTAGTTTGAGGCCGGAGGGGGGCAGCGGCATGCAGGCGTAAGCTCCAGATGGAGCAAGGACAGAGCCGGGGAAAGGCACGTTCTCCGACCAAGCCTAGGCAAAGAGCGATCGGGAAGAGGCTCCGGACGGAGCAAGGCTGGAGCTGGGGAATGTTGCATTCCCCGACTAGGCCTAGGTGATCGGGTGGAGGCTCCAGACGGAGCAAGGCCAGAGCCGGGGAATGTCGCATTCCCCGACCAGACCTAGGCGAAGGGCAATTGGGCGGAGGCTCCGGCTGGAGCAAGGCCGGAGCTGGGGACTGCCGTGTTACCTGACCAGGCCTAGGTGAAGGGCGATCGGGTGGAGGCTCCGGACGGAGCAAGCAAGGCCGGAGCTGGGGATTGGTGCTTCCCCTGACCCAGCCTAAGCGAAGGGCGATCGGGCGGAGGCTCCGGAGCAAGGCCGGAGCCGGGGAATGGCGCTTCCCCAGGCCCTGACCCGAGGCAAAGGGCGAGTTGATGGCATGCTTACCTTTGGTGAGCAGAGCAGGCAGGGCACAGAGATTAGTTGGGCCGCATGGCGAAGGTGAGATATATAGGGTGGGGCAGGGGCAGGGGCAGGGCCAGCCAGAGGTAGTATTTGCCGGTTCTCCAGGAACGCAGCGCCGGGTGGGAAGGGAAGCAAGCGGCGGCAGCAGCAGCTGGAGGCAGGCAAGCTCCTGGGGCCATGGGAGAGGGGCAGCTAGCTAGGCCGCGTGGGGATGCAGCACCGTGTGGGAAGGGAAGCAAGTGGTGGCAGCGGCTTACTTAACCAGACAGGCAGGCAGATCAGGAGCAGTTGGGCCTCAGGCACGTCCTTGCGGGAAGGCAGGCAAAGAACTGTGGTGACTAATTGCTTGGTAAACTTATATAGACTGCTAAGCCTATGCAGGAGTGGGAAGGTGAGATAAAGAGTGATTGGGTGTGTGGGGTCAAGTGGCGATTGGGTGAGTGGGGTGGGGTGAGCGGGCAGGGGCGGGGCCAGCCAGATGTGATATTTGCCGGTTCTCTGAACCAATCAAAATTTTCCCTACCGGTTCACCCGAACCGATGCGAACCGGCTAGATTTCACCTCTGATCAGAACATTTTTTCAGTTTTATTATTTTGCAGCACATGAGAGCTTATCACTTGCCCTTTACCTGAAATAAAGGTGATAAACAGATTCAAAAGAATTCTGTTTCCCACTTCATAATGCAATACATGTTAATGATTTTGATTGTAAGTTGAAGTTATTCCTTTTCTGGGGATTTAATCTAGCATTCTGTTTGTAGGGGAATGAGCATGTGGCTTTCCAAATTATATTGAATTACAGTTCCTGGACTTTGACCATTCTGGCTGGAGCTTTGGAGAATTGCAACCCAAGAATGTCTGTAATAGTAAATATTCTGCTCTATGCTACTGAAGAATGCTAAATTAAATAATTCAGAATCTAGTATATTGCTAGATTATATTGGCAGGGAGAATTAAAGCTCCATAAAATAAATGGAGATTGATATCAAAATCATACCACATAACTACACTATAAAGTTTCTTAACATAGAGAAGGAGCTTAGCTCTTGTGCAGTAACATTTGATCAAGCTTAAATCTTCAAGCTAAAATATGTATAATGTAGTTTGATGGCATTATTTAGTCTTTAATCCAAACAGGAAATGATATATTTGCATTAGATTGAAAATTTTGATTTGAAAAAATAAGGCCAATGTTTAATAATAAACCTAGGTATCAGCAATGTCTCTTATTTCTCAACAGTAGTCATAGAATGATCTGCTAAAATAACAAGTAATACTTATTTTTTGGAAATATTTCTGACAGTTGTAAGATTTGCCAGAAACACAGATTAAAAAGTGGAAATTAAAGTAGAAAATGTATTTGAATGTAAGAAAATAAAAGTTCATTAGCAGGATTGTAGGACTTTTCTGGGCTGAGGACCATATTCAGCTTTGGAGTAAATGAAATGGACAGAGCTCGGACAAAACTAATTTTGTTTCATTGTTATCTTTAAAACTGAATATGTTAGTATTACTCTCATTATGTATTTAATAATTTTCCTTTTCTAATATATCAAAAATTATATCTAAGTAACAACATTTACAGATCTCTAGGGATTGCAGTCCAGGTTTGCAAAGACCACCAAAGATGAGCCTGCATCCTCAGTCTGTGTATCTATGATTTAAAGAATAATAATTTGGAATGTTGATTATTGGTACTTTTATTACATACTGAAAACTAACTTTAAAATGTTCTAAATTTATTCTAAGCATGGATATATAATACAAATATTATAAATGTATGCCTAAAATGTATAGAAGTTATACAGCATATATTTATATTTAATATATTTATGAATGTATATATGTATTTTTAGGATTATTTAACTATTCACAAGTATGGCAATGCTGCAAGGAAAGACCTATGGAATACACTGTCAGAGGTAAAACCATTACATTTCATGAACAAATATCATTTATTTTGAGGGCTGTTTGTTACCTGGCTTTGGGGCTTATATATGTAAACATTGTATAAAAAGTGATACACTGAAGAATAGTTTTAAAATGGTGCTTAAAAAGGTACTTAATGTGGACCTCAAAATCTGTTCATCTTGCTAGCACATTTCT
Organism: Oxyrhabdium leporinum; assembly: GCA_032468155.1. Lineage (NCBI taxonomy): Eukaryota > Metazoa > Chordata > Lepidosauria > Squamata > Cyclocoridae > Oxyrhabdium > Oxyrhabdium leporinum. The sequence goes on from JANHFL010007545.1 coordinate 72,351, forward strand.
TTATTCTTTGCCTTTAGAATTAGAGGTAAAAAAAACTATCATTGATTTTAGAAATTGTGACGGATTCAGATGTAGAACATGAAAAATAGGCAGTCTTTGTTCAATCTACAGGTTTAGTGTTCAGAAGGTACACAAATAATTTGGCCATTTATTGGAAATATTGATGACACAGAGGCAGAATGTAGTGTCACACAAGCTGCAGAAGCCCATGGAAACTTTTCTTTCCTGATTTCTCCTCCCCACAATTTGCTTCTTGAATTCCCCAATCTTGTTATGCAGATTTTAAGCATATTGTAAGAGGAGGATTTTCTCTTCTGCTAGTCCTCTCCTAAAATAAATTATTTTATTAGAATCAGCAAATTGGAGTTCACCTAGAACCTATAGCATATATTTTAAATGATGTAAGATAAATTAGAAATTGAATCTGCATTAGAATCTATTGCAGCAAGAGACATCATATCCTGTAGGATTATTTGGAAGGATTTGGGGGCTGTAAATGGACAGGATTTTCTGTGATCTAGTCCTTCCACTGGTTCATTGGACCACAGTCTCATCTGGCAGATAAAAGCAGCCCGAGAGGAGATTAGGAATATAGTCATGGAGAAAGGGGAAGCACCTTGAGAACAGTATTGTTCTGCTGATTCTTCAAAAAGCCAGGTCGTCATATAGCGAAAATGAACAATTCATCCATTCTCCAACCTAATCTTCTTGGGGAATATTATGGAGAAAATACAGTTGTTGGAGGAAACTGATTGATTGGATCTGGAACGCCAGATTCAGATTCAGGCATGGGACAGAAACTGTATTGATCTCTTTCATGGAAGTCCTGTGGACATGGAAGGAGCATAACCTTTGTTCTCTGAGATCTTTGACTTCTTCCTGGTAAAATCTGCCCACCTGACCCAATTAGTTTAAAAACACATGTTCAGCATCCCACCTACCATGAGATGAATCAGTTCTCTATAGTCATGTCTCAACTTCATCTCTGAAGCCCTTGAGAAGGCCATAAAATGCATAAATACTTGGCTTTTACAGAGTGCCTTTTAGGGCTGATTGTAAAGCCATCAAAGTAAAAGTAAGTTTTGTTTATTTTATTTATTATTTCGCATGGTAATATTGTTGTTGTGTTTTATTTAGTGAAGAACTGCCTAGAATTCAGTTGGATTGAGGCAAAGTATGAATTCCATAAAATAAATAAATATATTTCCAATCCAAACTCTGGTGGGGTACAGCAAAGTCAATACAAGAAGAGAGCACTAATAATCTTATATATTTAAACAAAACCAACAATAGAAATCTACTATATATTATAGGTGCCATTCAATCAAACTGAAGCAAAGGACATATGCCTAATGGAACAAGGGCTATTGGTAGATTTGAAATACCTCTTCTGTCCATATCTCCATTAATAGTGTCAAATACTATGGAAGAAAAGTCAGGATGTGAAAAATAAGTTTCTAAGGTTTTGAGACCTTAAGAATTGTCTGATAGAACTCAAAGAAAAAGGGAATGCTACCGTGGTAGAGCCATGGCCAAGAAAACCCAAGTTCTGGTAATTTCCATACAGGCTTCTTCTGAAATGGTACCCACAATAGGACCATACATAAAAACCATGGGTCCCATATGGGGAAGTCATTTCTTTAAATAAGTGGCATTTTTGTAATAATGTGGATCAACTCCAAAAAGCAGAGTAAACCAGGTGAAGGAATCAGGAAAGTATTGTGAAACTATTACTTTGTAATAATTTTCTGTTTCAATAAAAGTGAACTACTTTCACTAAACTTAAAGGTTGTATCAGCATTAACTTGCCTTGTAGTTAAGATGATTTTACTTAGAGTTTAACTCATTAATATAAAACTAAAGTGGTGGCTAAAATTGTCAGTATTGTTATTCTGTTTTAATTTTCCATCTAAAGTTAATGATGCAATTAAAATTAACAGCCAAGTCTTCATAAAGTAGAAGTAGAGAAGATACGTACTCCAGATGTTGGTGAACTATAGTTTCCAACAGCCCCAGTCAGCATAGCCAATGGCAGAGTAGACTGGAGTCAAAAGTAGTTTAGCAGCATCTGGAAGGACACAGACTTTACTTCTGGGATAAAGCAAGTGGAATAATACTGTTTTTCTGTTAGTTTTTATGATTGGAATTCTTTGGATGGAATTCTATGCTGAACTGAGTGCTAACCCATTGAACATAATAGAATATATTTCTAAACTGATATATAACTGTGATATTAAAGTGGACAGTAGTGCTACTGTTACATAGAATTTAAACAATATATCTACATAGATTTAAAAAAAGCTTCCTATAAAATTATGAACACATTTATGAATACACCCTGAATCCTTTTACTAAAAGAGACAATGTGGTAATAATATCATTTCAGAAAGGAGTTCTGTATTTTTTGTTTGTTTTGAAGGCACTTAAGAAGATTGGGAAATTTGTGAATATCCAAGAGGTAATGGATCAGTGGACACTCCAGATGGGTTACCCTGTTATCACTATCAAGAGAAATGAAAATACAAACAGTATTATAGGAATATCTCAAGATCGCTTTGTTTATGACCTTGATAAAGATCCCGGTTTGAGAAACAACAGGTATTTACATTTTTCAGTATATATACTATATTTTATAATCGTTTTAATACCACTGCTAGAGAAGGAGAAATATTTTCATAAATGGTTATATAAACATTTGTGAATAATAACAGTGATACCACAGTATGCTTTTGCTATTTAAAAAAAAAAACATTATTTATAGTCACTGTCTTAAAATATTGAAATAATATTGTAAGAATCTTCACATTTAGAAGGATGCAGATAAAGACTTGAATTTATATCTGGAAATTTTCAATAATAGATAGTTTAAATGTGTTCAGTCATCTTTATGTTTTTTGCATCTGTGGGCTTTCACTGAGGAAGAACAATTAAATACTAAATCAGAAAAACTACATTTAATTTAGCAGAAGTATATAACTGATAAACAACTCCAACTGACTTAAGGATGAACAAAATTATATATTAATATGGTACACATACACTTGGAAGTCTAGCGATATTAATGGAACTATATTGTCTAAATCTTGGCATCCTCTGTATGTACATTAATAGCAACTGGAGGAGGCAATGAGACCGCAGGGGCAAACTGTGCTTAAAATTTTCCTTCCCATCTGCTACTGCCTCAAGCTGTTTACTTCCCTTATTGCTTTTTTAAATATATATTTAATTACTTACACTGGAACTTAATGAATCATGGAATTCAAATTTCTGAGAAATTGTGTTTTATTTTATAATTTTGCCAAAATTGTAGAGCTCCATGAGTATAGCAGTAGTGCATTCATTCAATACAATGCAGAATATTGTCTATGGGTCTTGAGTGGGAAAGAAAGGAAGATAACGGCAGAAGGAATCTGCAACCTTTAATCTCCAAGCCACTTATTCTACGAATTGCATAAAAATGAGGAAGCAATTCGATGTTTGCTACTTTAACTAACCTTTAATGAACCTTTAATAACTCAATGACCAGAGTAGCTGTTACATCAATCTTGATCTTTCTGTTAGGCCAATTTGCATACCTATTAATTACTGCACTAAATAACTAGTGGAAGGGGCAATTATTTTCTTGTAGAAAGGTAGGCGATTGCCTCAGAAGTTGTTGTTTACATACAAGATGTAAAATTGCTGTATACATATAGATATGTGATTTTTCCAGGATTAGAACAAACAGGAAACCAAAGTGAAGTCCATTATTCAAGAACTTTCCTCTCTCTGAGCCATTTTTCCATGTACATTTCTATCACTTGCTGGCCGTCTTACTAATTCCCTTATAATGAAACAAAATAGGGTTATCGTTAGCTGTTTCCATTTCTTTTCACAAGTACATATATTCTGATAGCTTTGTTGTTATTGTTAGCATGGTAGTGACAATACCATTTCATTTGTTTTATTTAACACTGTTATTTGGTTAGTCACAGCACCATTTAATGTAAGAAAGAGAGTGGTAGATATTCTTAAATTATTGACATAAGAGATCTCCAAACTATTGGTCTAATCCTGCTATGAATTGTGATTTTGTGAAAAATTAACCAATTAAATTTATCGATGCCAATCTTCCCATTATTTTAAAAGACCGTTCTCAATATCAGTCCTGACTAATTTTTTCCTAATGCTAATTTGTTAAACTTCTATGCTGCCCAGCTCTCTATGAGCATAGGTTTAAATTTAACAGAGAAATCTAATGCAGTTAAAAATAAATGTACCAGGTTTTACCCTTTTATTTTCATAAATATACAGAATGTTAGACATGAATGTAAAATAGAAAACAATAGGACTAAAAATAATTTTAAAACATTCATTTGCAATCATTATTGCTTAGAGAAGGAGGTATGAACAAATTTAAATTAAATAGGATATAATTTTGGGACCTGTTTCCAAAATGCAACACTCATTGCCCATTTCAGCACAGACTGATTTTGAAACCTATAATTTTCTGAGCTTTTCTTTACCAATAATTTGGGGCAGCACAGATGTTGCTATATTAATAAACAGAAGCATCAAAGATAATGATTCATTGTCCTTTGCAATCTAGTGTACGTTGATATTATTGGCTGTTTTGTAGAATTAAAAAAAAGGCATGATAATGTTGCCAAAATTGTCTGGGGTGGAACAAGACCAGCCCAGAGGACAGCAACCAAAATCAGTGTTTCTGGGCTAATTCACAAATCTACGTAATTAATGAGCGCACATTATTAAATCAAGTGAACAAATACATAGATAACAAGCTAAACGTCTACTAATTATGTAATATTTTTTCTGCACTATAATATCTCTTAGTCAAATGAATTAACAACTATCTAGAGCAAGTATTTGATTTCCCGATTTTATTAACATTTTTTTTTAAATGTGTATTTATGCCTGTCCACTTGACACATGACTCTGGTTGGCTACCAGGCAATTTAAAAACTCGTAAGCAGTACATTGCATTCAGAATGACTCAGAAACATACAATCACAATATCAAGTTGGGATCATCCAACAACCTGGCCCACTGCCCAGGGAAGACTTATGGATTTTTACCATCATAATTTTGCTATTGGAAAGTATTTTGCCTCTAAGATGTCCAAAGTTTACATTTTTATGACTTGATTTATGATGGAGTTTCTTAGCTTCTGAATGGTAAATGAGGTTTTGTAGAATTCTTTAAAATTCCATCTTCAGCTTTAAAAAATTCTTTGTAATTATTTTATGTAATTATTTCTAGCATTTTAGCATTCTTTCTTGTTCTTCTAGAAACAGATTAGGTTCCAAAAAACAAAAATGAGAAGGGAGGAATTGAGAAAGAAATTTCTCAGATTAAACATCAAGTCAGCAATAAAATATTATAACTGAAACACTAAAGAGAAGTATTTAAATACTCAAAGGCTTCCACTTTCAGAGACACTTCATATACTTCAGAAAGACTTTCTTCTCTGATCTCGTTTCATTTTCTCTTTGGTTCAAGTATTTTGAGCACCACCAAAGCAGAATTTCTCTGTAACTGGAAGGAGTACAGTTGAGAAGAATTAGATTGCCAAGACAAGCAAAATATTTTTTATTTAAATGTATTATAGCCAGAAACCCCTCAGACTCTAGGCAGTTTACAAATACACAAACAATAAAAGCAGTTAAAAACATACAACATCACAGACGGTGGTGAAATCTATTTTTTTTCACCACCGGTTCTATGGGCGTGGCTTGGTGGTGGAGGTCATGTGACTGAGTGGGCATGGCCAACTCAACGTCACTCATGGCAAGGTGCGACGGTGGCCCCATGCTGTGAGTGATGTCCAGTT
>JANHFL010007545.1:112331-122539 GCA_032468155.1 Oxyrhabdium leporinum
ACCCGGCCCCTCCCATCCCCAGAGTCTCCACATGGCCCGTTGTGGACGCAGGTAAGTGCAGGGCGCGCATGGAGGCTTGGAGAGGCAGAAAAATGGGCCTCCCGGAGGTTCAGGAAGGCTGGAAACGGGCCTGTTTCCAGCCTCCAGAGAGCCTACGAAGCCGGGGGGAGGCCATTTTCGCCCTCCTGGAGGCTTGAGGAATGCCTCTGGACCCAAAAACGCCCCCCCTGCCGTGGTGCAGGAGGCCAACTAGGCCATGCCCCCAAGGCCACGCCCACCCAGCAACCGGACAGTGAACCCGTTGCTGAAGTTATTGAATTCCACCCCTGCCACCATCCAGTCAGAGCTGAAGAAGCTAGCTTCTTGGATGAGAAGCAAACTGTCTTCAAAGAAAAACAAAAAAGGCCAGTTGCCTCCTGAAAAAGATCTGTGAGAAGGTTATTCCAATTCATTTGTTCTATATTAACTTGAAAATTATTTTAGAAAAATATAATCTCAGAGTAGCATTCATGAAGCCTATAATAAATTAATTATAATTTTTAGCAAATATCTGCGAAGTGTAGATTTAGCTTGTTTTCTGTATTTTACAAAAATATAATAAAAGTGCCATATTGACTTTCAATTAGTATCTAGCAATGTCTGACCTTTGTTGGGGATCTCAAGATGTTGAATGGCATGATGCTGAAATAGTTATGTTAGTAAAAGCTAAACATTTTTCCTTTTCTCCTATTATTCAAGGCTTCTGAACCTGTCTCTTAATTCAGAAGTTGTCCTGGATCAGGATGCAATTGATGTCATAATCCATGTAGCTAGAAATCCACACGGAAGAGATCTTGCTTGGAAATTTTTTAGAGAAAAGTGGAAAATACTGAATGCAAGGTAAAATATTTGATAAACTGTATGCTTTATGTTCCATATATTTAAACTTTACAATACCAATAATTTCAGGGTGTACATAGTTAAATAGCCATAAAAAGTGAGAAAAGGTTGTGTGTGTATGTGTGTGTGTTTCAAGAGTCGTTTGCATCTTTGTTGTGTAAATGTTTAGATAAAACACCATGTAACTATCTTTAATAATGGCCTTGATTTAACGTCCTGCAGTTTTACTAATGTAGGGGATGGCTAATTTCACCCTACCCAGAATCTACTTTTCCTTATTTTTTGAATTTTAATTTGAAGAAAAATATGACTATTTTACTCCATTAATACAGCTTCAGTGCAATATGATTGATACTGATCATAGACCATAAGATGTAATATTTCCAGAGATTATGGAATAGAAATTGTAACTGGTTGCACAATTGTAATAGTAATATTGTTTGTAATATATGATTTCAAAATCATTGCCACTCAGAATGCTCTGTATTTATATTTTAAATCTATGTGATGAAGATATGGAGAAGCATTATTTATGAATTCAAAACTAATAAGTGGAGTCACAGAATTTCTTAATACAGAGAGTGAACTGAATGAGGTAAACATTACGCAAGTTCAATACTTGCAGCTATTTTTTTACTCTTTTTCACTTTCTTCATTGTGTGCTACCTTAAAAAAAACCCCACGCTTATTCATTTGCCATATAACATGTATGTATTTCAGCTTCTATAAATGCATTTAAGGAAAAGACAGTCTTTTTATATTGAGAAAGAGAGAGAACTTGTCAGTCAAATTTCATGACATTTAACTATGTTCAATGTAAATCTACTATTCATAGAATAATGTGAATTTAAAATATTAAATCCAAGAACATTAGAGTCTTTATTGTGCTTGAACAGCTCCTCCAATATGTAAATAAACTCTTAATTATTTTATGATAAAATGTTTAAAAAGTTCATCAATCCTAATTAACACTAATTTAATATATTTTACCGTATTTAATAAAGAAAAACTCTTCAGGGAAGAATGTAAATGTTGTAGCTTAATGTGAACTAAAATTACATTAGATGTGTTCCTAATTGTTCTATAGTTAGATACCTATGTAAGAATAAACTGTGATAAGAACCTAGTGGGCTACACCATAAAGCAGACTTCCCCCAACCTTTTTTGTTTTATGAAGTGGGGGGGGGGGTTTCCGCATGAGTGGCAGGCATCCGCACCTGCCGCTTGTGCAAATGGAGCATACACCCACTCACCTGCTGCTCACACAAGTGGGGATGTGCATGTGTGCGTGCACCCACCACTTCCACAGCCTGGTTCCAAAAGTCTCAAGGTCTGGTAGTGGGCTGGGGACCTCTGCCATAAAGCACCCGGATTACAAGGGAGATAAGAGGAAGTGATGTTAATATAATCATGGGACATTAGTATTTTGCAACATCATTTCAGGCAGTTACAGTTTGTTGCTTTATTATATTTTCAATCTGCAAAATATTGCAAGAACTTCAGTAGCAAACATAGAGCTTTTGTCCTTAGTTTGTATATTATACGAACTTCATTTTTCTCTTTAGTTCTGTCTTAATTAACCATTACATTCTATTTCCAGCTAAAGAAATTTGTAAAGAATTATGAGGAGAGATCTGCTGCCTCTTTCTCTCGAGCTGTGGAGACAGTGGAAGCAAACGTCCAGTGGCAGATGATTTACAAAGAAGAATTATTTCAGTGGCTGAGAAAAACACTTGCACACTAATCTGTGTTTCTGGCAAAGACCTAATACAAATTTTGCAAGAGGAAAAGCACAGAACTTTCAGAAAACTGACTAGAAATCCAGCAAAGACATGTTCAAGTTGGAAGGACAATTAAATAGAGATATATTTTTGCACCAAATTCCTCAGAACTGTTAAATGATTAGGGGCACACAGACAAAGAGGAATGGTCATGAATCCCATCCCTACTATTCCATGGCCAAGTGTGATATTAAGTGGTGCATGTAAATGTTAATGTCAGTTTTGTTGGAGAAAACCCCTGAGAATATTTGTGCATGGTTTTATGGTTCCTGCCCGTATTTCAGCATGCTTACTTCAGATGTCCATGTTTTGTATGTGAATTTCTGCTGCATCAAAGATGGGCATTATGCAAAAGCACAAAGACTCTTATGACAATCAGTGATGTAACAACAAGGTAGGATGGAAAGAAAGACGTTAAAGATACAAATGAACAAGTGATAACATCTCCACTTTCCATGGTGCTGGCCAGTTCAATGAACATTTAAATTCTCTTTAAGTTACTCTTTCAATGCTAATCCTTTTTTGAATTGTAAACAGTAATATAAATTACAGTCCAAAGATTCCTCTTTTTAAAACAAGAATACATACGTATTTAGAGGCAGAATATTTTCGCAGTAAGTTATAATTTAAAAAAATACATTTATCCATTACTCATCATCTATTGATAGATGTACTGATAAGCGAGTTTACAGCAGCTAGTTTACATATTTGGTGGGGTGGGGGGAGAGTAAAAAAAATAACTCTTGCATTATATGTTTTCAGCAAAAGTATTCAGTAGTTATTACATTGTTCTTTGATAATTGCATATATGATAGAAAAATAAAGTGAGAGAAAGAAAAGAAAACCAGGGGAAATCTGGAAAACTATGTGAACTAAAAGAACTCCCTAGGTAATGTTTAAATTGTAAGAAACACCCATTCCTCCCTACCATCCTTGTCAGTTAGAGCATCTTGTTTCTTCATAGATAGCCAATTAAAATCCAATTAAATGGGTGATATTTGAGCAATTGTTAAGGCTTACATTTGAAAAATAATCCTTTCATCTATTTCACCATTTTTTAAAATTTAGCAAAGGCATCAATACAATTATTAAAAATTATCCCCATTTAATGGTCTTATCAGGTTTTTTCCCCTTATTTAGAATTTACCAAATAACAATCTAACTGGAACGCAACAGTTCTTATAATTTATCATATTCTTCATCACAGAGAAATTATATTCTTCAATATCTTTTAATGGAAGAAAATAACAAATTAATTATTATACCCTACAACTCAGAAGTTTTTTCTGCTTTTCATTATATTTAGTTGTTTATGATCTTTGTGCTCCGATTCTAACATGGATTTTTTTAAAATTCCATTCATAACAGAAATAGGTAGTTATTTTATCTTGTAATTCATGTGCAAAAACAATGTGACTCACATAATAATGTCACAATAAAGTAACTGCAGTTTTTCATCACACACACACACACAGAGACACACACTTATATATAAAAAAATCAAATTTGAAGAATTTTCTATGAATGTTCATGAAAAATTGCCTAAAGTGAATATAGATTATTTTGTTATGTTAAATCTTTAAGTTATAGTTCTACAACATCTCACTTTGCTTTAGTTTATCAACAAGTAAATATTAAGTTAAATATATAATTTACCATTTTCTTCATTCTTCAACAGCTCTTTACAGCTTTATACAAGCAAGAATTAAAACAGATATTTAATTTTTACTGTTTTATGATTCTAAGGAGCTGCTCTTATCTGCACTAAACCGTACAAGTTTTCATCTTGTCAGAAGGTATTAGGAGCAAGTTCCTGAGAGTAAAAACAGTTAAGCAATGGAATAGTCTGTCTTTAAAAATTGTGGTCTCCCAGCCTCCGATCAAGGATGATTAGTAGATTCTTGAAATGAAGGATTGGACTATAAGACTTGTCAGTTCCCATCCAACGTATACATTCTGTGATGAGAAGAATTAAAGAATTTAACACACAACAGGTTGTTAATTTCAAACATTATTTAAGAAGATTTGTGTCAATTTCACAAAAGCTTGTTCTTATAATGTCTTCATTCTAAAATCCAAGAAGAGAAATCACAGAACTACAGTGGGAAAGAAGATTTTTTTTTCTTTTTGAAGGAAAATAAATGGTATGGGGCCACTGTAGGGTAAAGAAGAATTTATTATGGAGGACAAAGTTTTATAGTGTGAAAGATATTTAATAATGCCTCCTTAGATTAGTTAATGCAGCCTACAGATCACCATGCTTTTTGGACACTTCATTATGAAAGAATGTTTTTATATCCTTTACAGTAAATCTAAGCCAAATCTAAAACATTGCTTTGCAGATGTATTTGGTAATTTTTTGCTATTAGAAGAAATCAGTGATTATGAAAAAGATAATATACTATCAAATGTTAGGTGCACAATAATCAAGTTTGAATTCTTAAAATATTCTGACTTTTTCCAATTCTTGCTAGTTGGGCTGGGGTAAGGCAGCATGTTGTTTTATTCTTCCCATTGTGAAAGTTAGCTATCACAAGCTTCTGACTCTTCCAATGAGAATGAAAAATGTTAGAAACATTTATTCAGATTCCTGTGTATGATTTACTGCTTGCTTTTATTCCATTTTAAGTATTTCATTGTTCTTATTTTAAGAAAATAAACATTTTCATGTTTAAATACTATTAATTTAATATTTAAATCTATAGCTGGAACGTACTCTAAACCTGTTTTCCTAAATGCAGAAAAAAAGTAAAATATAAAAATAGTGGCATTTCAAAAATCAGAAAAAAATGAAATCATCAAATAAGGAGAAATCTGAACTTGAATTTTATTTTATTTATTAATTGAGGTGTACTCTAAATACTCTCTATGGACTCTTTTAACAATCAAGCATTCCACTGTATGTTTCCTCAAATTTTTATGTTGGTATTTCTTGTCAGATTTCTTAATACTTTAATGGTTACAGAATACCATTATCCAAATGTTCCTAAATTAAACTATGCAGTAACTATTTTTGTACTATTTGTTGCCATGGAATAGAAGTAAAGCACAGTTTAAAACATGCAAGTCTTCATTTATGTTGGATTGCTATAGTGCATTTCGCCCCCAACTTGGTGCCTTCCAAATGAGTTGGACTTCAACATGCTGTGGATTGTTACGGTTGAAATACAAGCCCTCTAGTGGACATTCAACTGGGAAAGGCTAGTAGATTGCTTGAATTGTAGGTCTATAAAATGATAATATTGCTGTTCCTATATTTCAGAGAATATGCATATTTGCCAGTATGTTTTAATTTCTTTCTTACATGGTCTTAGAAGTCTCCTTCAGAGAACCAGGCAGCTGGCAAGCCATCATGTCTTGCTTTACAGTGCCTTTTCTCCACCTTGCTACACATTCTCAGTGTATAATGGTTTTATTCTATTTGTAAGTCATGGCATGTGTGGTGCTGTACCTCTCCTCTGTTATGCTTAGTGAATCATCACCAACTGATATTTTGCTGGTTCAGATCCCCAATAACCATATCATCTGCCTACCATTTTAAGTGTGTTTTAAGTTTCAATATTTCACTTACATGTGGGTGAAGGCAGGAAATATTTTAAAAATTATGCTGCACTCAGAGTTTCAGACATAATAGAATGCAGTGTTAGATAGAAATAAGAGCAATTTATTGAAGTCTCTTCATACATTAAACTGGAAATATTGTTGTGTCATGCCATCTTTTCATCTTATGTTATACGTTCAACTAGAAATAGCCATTTCATTTGAAAATAGATTTTATTTGTATGCTTCCTTTTCTATATTTCTTGCCTTCACTGTGAGTGGAAAATGTTTAGCTTCCCTCTATATAATCTGAAGAAATACCTCTATTGAGTACCAGTTCAAATTAAAACACCACTTAATTCTGTTTGGGACAATGTTTATATTTCAAAATATACATATGATAAAAGGATTCATATTTTTATGAAGCTTGACCTAATTTCTCTCATATGATATTGCAATTAAGATACCTGATTTATACTTGTTATAGTTATTATTCCTTATTTTAAATCTGTTTTCCATCACAACTTTACTTAGATGGCCCTTGTTAAACCATCAACTAACCTATCTTTACCACATTCAAAAAACTGAATGGTCTTTCTCATCATTTTGGGACCTCAGGGAGTGGGTTTTTGTTATAAAATATGTTAATTTAATCCTGGTTATTTGGGCCAAGTGGGAATTCTTGGTTTGTTTTTTGATGCTTGTTTTCTTTGCTGTCAGTGGTATTTTAAAGTATTTTCTCCAACAATAAAGTTCCAAAGTATCAATACATCCTGGTTCTTCAAAGTCCAAATTTCATTTTCATTAGATATCACAGGGAAAAAATGCATGATTCTGCATTTTTCTAGGTAAGGACATGTCCTATGCCTGAATATCTTTTCCAGGTTCTTCATTGCTTTCTTACCAGTTGATAGTCTCTGGGGTATTTCTCAACTGTTGATTATTATTTTTTTTACCTATTTATAGTTGATCAATAAGGAAAATATCCATCACTTCAATGTTTTCATTGTTGACTTTAATGTGGGTTGCTGTATTTTTCTTCTTTTCATCACAGTTGCATTTTTTACTGTACTTCTTGATTTTTATTACTAGAGCTTACATTTTCATTTTCAACTACCAGAGTACTTGGTGCTTGATGTTTTTCCTCCATTAAATCATACTTATATTCTTCCAATTTAGGTTTCCTTGGTATATATTAGCATATATCTTGAATAAATGAATGAATCCATAAGCTTGTTTCACCCTTTGCCAACTTGGGGCTAATCAGTTTTATCATGTTACACTTTACTGTGGGTTTTTTTTTCTTTGTATATGTTTTGCATAACAATTTGTTCTGGGATTTCCATTTTCATAAGGTTATTCCACTGCTTGACATAATGTATATAATCAGTGGTGTTAGTGCTGATATAGTTTTGCTATTCTTTTATCTTTCTGAGTTATCCCCCATGCTTTAACAATAATATCTCTTCTTGGCCTTTTCTAAAACCACCTTGTATATCTAGGAAATTATTTCTAGGGTGCCTTGGATGTTAATATCCATCTGATTGGATCATTGACTGCATTGGATCCAAGTAATGTCTTTGCTATTTCCTTCCTAATTACAAAAGGAATGCTAATCTTCCTGTTTTCATATCCTAGTTATAAATAGCTTAGTCTTCTAACTGGAAGTATACAATTCCAGTCCATTTCATTTTACTGATATGTAAAGTATATCAGTGAATCATTAAAAAATCTCTTTTTTTACTGTGTTGAGCCATGTTCATGATTCTTAGATTCCACGTTCCCACTATAATTTCTTCTTTGCAGTTTCAAATGTTCTTTTTCTGCATGGCAGCATCAGCTACTAGATATCTGGAATGCTTTATAATCTCGTTGCATGATAAATACCATTGCTACTCTGAAACATACTCAGGTCTTCATCAAATGTACATTGAGTACCATCCAACCTGAGTGGCCCATAATCCAGCTCTATATTGCCAATCACTTATTTTATCTATCTATGTAATTTGCTTGGTAAATTGCAGCACTGATTTTCCACTGCTTTCTCCCATGCATTATGAAATAATACCTTTCTCGCATTCACCTCCGACCTCTTATGCCAGTGCTGTCTGATGCAGATGCCTGCTTGCTTTATTTGGACAGCTGGGATGATCTTCATGCCTTGGGTGACTCTGCTGGGATTACATACTCTTTTGTTATTCCTTCCAGGAACATAAACACAAACAGAAGCACAGGCCATGATGAGGCAATATAACAGAACTTGGGGAAGAAAATAAACGTTACCACTGCCAGTAACAAACCATTCTGTATGTTCCACGTAATGATATTGACTAAATTACATATGAAATATACTTTTGGTATTCTTATGATCAGCAAATATTTAAGTGGACAATAGCATCACAGCAATATGGAACCAGTTGTAATTTTCCTTTTCCAGCGCTGTTGTAATTTTGAATGGTTGTTGAATGAATGGTCAGTAAGAAATGGAAGCCAGATACTGATATGTGCCATATTATTCATGAATCTGATTTTCTGACCTCTACGAGTAAGATTTAGATTGAGATGGTCTACATAGGGCAGTAACATTAAGAAATTGATAATAAAATATATTGTATCTGAGAAATATGAAGGCCACAATAAAGAAAAGTACTTTAAATAAATTGGCTTAATGAAAGAGGTGGAGATTCTGTACATATTTGAATTGCTATATATTTTAATGATTTATTATTTTCTTTGTTTTGCATACATTTTAAGGTATTTATATCTGGTTTATCTAAGAAGCTTCATTCAGATGAATACTGATTAGATAACTATGCAGTAATGAGAATTTCCCCCAGTAGTAAACATATTAGAAAATCTTACAATATTAAGAAATGTTGCATGCTCAGAATAGTTCAGATTATACTTATATAGATGCTCTGGTTCAGAAATTATGGTGTTTGATTCAGAACCCTCTGCAAACAGGAGATGCTAAAAAGAAGTTTAACAAAGACCCAGTGGCTAATGGACTTTTTAGAGCATTTTTATTCCAGTTCCTAGTATATATATTTTCATCTGATATTTTTATATGAGTTGCATCACTCATTTCTTCTTCTTCTTTTATTTGTTTTGTGATTCTGCCTAATAAGTCTCTGTAGTTCTTTGCAAACATCCTGGCTAATAGGGTTTTGTTGCCAAACAATTAATCAAGGCTTTTGTTGAAGAAACCTCATGTTTAAATCCATCCTTCCTGGGAAAACAATGTCAATTATATTTTGATAAACACTGCAAAAGATAAGCACTTACATAGCATAGATATTCTAATGGCAGTGTATGTTTAAATGTTGTGCTGATTTAATCTAATTTTAGTTTTTTGAATATGATCCACAAGAAATTATCTGTTTTCAGGTCCAAAGGCATATCTGCAGCTTTATTGTTTAATAGCTTAGATTAGGGCTTTCTTATTTCTCAAGACTACATATTTCTTTTAAAATCACTTGATTATATTCATTTACTTCTTTAGCATTCTTAACTTGGGATAAGAATAAATACATTTGTAGTTAATATTACTGGGAAAAGGTTCAGCAAGCAATTCAAAGCATTGACCAAATAAAATATGAGTTTGTATTACTGTTTACTGCAAATATTTTTCTATGATATGCCTTTAAACCTATTTCATAAATATTGAACCAGTATGTATTTTTATTCCATACTAATCAAGGATTTACTATTTTTTTCCTAAATGAGAAACTACTCTCTGTATTTTAACTAAAATTTGAATTTTGTCTCTAATAATAAAATTTTGTACAGTACACCATTGTCTTAATTTTCTGATATATTGAGACAAATCCATGATAAATAACACCCCGAGTTGATTGTTTCATTTTTATTAAAGATAATACTGTAATAATTCCAAATGAATGCACCATAAAAAAAACTTTTAAAAACAGAGTGGGGTTCATTTTTTGGTGTTAGATTTTTCTGTGATAAATTATATTTATTTATACAATTCGTATTGCAAGGTTTTTT